>VUQH01054277.1:0-37413 GCA_015106775.1 Etroplus canarensis | reverse complement strand
CAAAACAAAAAGCTATTTAAAAAAAAAAAAAAAAGACGCTCAAAATAATATCCAAATTTTAAAAGAAATCTTGGCTAGTGGATGGCTTGTGGTTTATATTAATCAATGTGGCTATTTCATGTTTAAATAAAGTCTGTAGTAGTTCTTATATCTGTAATTATATTGTAATATACCTCTACCGCTTCTCATGGGCTAGAAACCATGGCAATATCTCAAACAGTCTGCTTTTGATCCATGCAATTTGTAATGGTTTAATATGTCATTAATTCAGCACAAACTGGAGGGAGGCCTTCTTGCTCTGGGGCAGTTCCAGCATGCACTGGATGAGCTTCTGGCCTGGATGAGCCACACTGAGGAGCTGCTCAATGAACAGAAAAATGCTGGAGGAGACCCTAAAGCCATTGAGATAGAGCTCGCCAAGCACCATGTATGACAAACCTCTTACTTTTTTTGAGCTACTTTTCAAATAAATAGTTTCAGTTAGCGTTTTAATTGTCTGTCAGTGTAGTGTTTAATAAAAAAAAAAAAATCACCTTTAAGCTGTGTGTATTCATGTTTTCGGCCTATTCGTGCAAATATCACTGTGTCCTTCATGCTTAATATCCATCTACCTGACATCTTGCTGTTTCTGCTTGATTTATCTCTGCAGGTTCTCCAGATAGATGTGTTGGCTCATAAGGCAACAGTTGAGACGGTGAACAAAGCCGGCAATGATCTGGTGCAGTCCAGCGCAGGAGAGGAAGCTTCAAGTCTGCAGAGCAAACTAGAGAATCTGAACCAGAGGTGGAAAGCCATCCTGGAAAAGACAGAGCAGAGGAAACAACAACTGGAAAGTTCCCTGCTTCAGGTATAAAATATATATTTATTTATTTTTTTTCATGGTAAATTTTTAACCTGTGCCTCATTTATTATTAAACAAATTGTGGCCCATTTTTTTCTTTCAGGGGAATAGGTATGTCAGGTCAAAGTCATAAAGCTCTGTGGGGAGTAGTGATTTCTGTCCCCCCCCCCCCTTCTTATTTGCTTTACATCCTGTGGTATTTCTATTCATAACTTTGACGTTTAGGGTGGGTGCTTTGAAGTGAGGTGGATTTCAGAAAGTGAAATATCTTTTGAATTCAGAAAACTTTCTTCAAGCACATAATGTATCCCAGATTGAGAGTAATTTCATGAACAAGTGTTGAAAAAATTCAAAGTGCCAAAAGTTTCCAACAAAATCATAAATTACAAATTTAAACATTAAAAGAAAACCTGCTATTGTAAACCAGTCTGTTGTTTTCACTTGAAGGCTTTAATTCATTATGGAACAGGCTTATGAATATCCCAATTATCCAGTTTTGTCAGCTAAATGAATCCAAGGAATTAATAACTCAGACATCCTCTTCTTGGAGTGATAGGTTCCTAACAATAAGTGTGTGAGACACCTTTTGTCCTGACTCAGGTTGAATTGTGTTGTAGGCCCAGGGTTTCCATGGTGAGATAGAAGATATGCAGCAATGGCTGAAAGACACAGAACGTCAGCTGTTGGCATCAAAGGCTGTGGGAGGCTTACCAGACACGGCCCGGGAGCAGCTTAACGCCCATCTGGTATGTGTTTAACAATATGAGAGGCTGCATACAGATGGCAGACTTGGGAGGAGGTGACTCTGTCTTTTCTGTGTTTTATCTGAAGTGTGAAAATTAAATGACACTACAAAATACACTACTCTCATTGCCCTGCAGACTGTGATAAAAATCCTTTTAAGTGTTTCAAATTGATTCATCTACGTCTGACTATAATAAATATAGCAATGTTTTCCTGTTTTGTTTTCCTTTTCTGTAATGGAGACACTTTCACAGCGAGCTTGCCCTAAAGAGGCAGCAGTGGTGACATTTCATGGAACTGAAAACAGAGGGATTACTTTTATCAAATTAGTAACATTATCCTGTTCAAATGTTTGTGGGAGACATACTCCTGAGAGGCTCAGCATGCCTCACTATGCTCATTCTTTCACCATTTTTGGACTAGATTTGGACTATCCACTGACAAATTCATTACATTAAACACTGCAGAAATCTAAAAGTATCAGTAGATCTGTCTTTAACTGTAATTCAGTCAGTTTGATGAAAGCATCACTCTTCTCATGCCATTGTTTTCTTTTTTCTTTTATAGGAGTTGTGTTCTGCCTTTGAGGCCAAAGAGGAACTTTATCAGGAGCTGTTGAACAAGGGTCGCCAGTTGCTCATGATGACGCCCGAGGGTCCAGACAGCAACACAGAGCAGGACCTCGCCAGCCTGAAGGAAAAATGGGAAGTGGTGCAGGCAAAGGTCACTGAAAGAAAGGTAAGGAATTACTGGAATTACTGAATGGCTTTCACTGCCCTCAGCTTGATGATTCAGGACTTCAGGTTTAGGGATCATTGACATACACTTGAGTCATGACTCTGTGGTTAAAAAGCCTCTAATCCCAGTGCAGATAACCAGTGGTGTAAGGATGGAGTGCTGGCAAGGACACACAGGATGCGGTTACACTGTAGATCACAATGGAACAACAGTGGTCTCATATGTTTCCACAGTGAAAGGTTGACAACACATAAGCTAATACTGAAGCCAAAACCCATCAGTCACTTGGATTTTACTGTTTAAGAAGATTTATTTCTTCTCTTTTGTTGCTAAAATACATAAACTTCATAATTTTACACCAGCTCTGTCTACAGATATGGAGCTACTCATGTTAGCTGTTTCAACCTTTGTTACATTTTGCTTTTGCATCCTATTTACTTCAGTCCTCTTCCCTGGAAATCACAGTTTGGTAGATCTTGGAGCTGCACAGAGCTGCTGGCCAAGCTGTCTGCATCTTTTTCTTGTGATACTTCTGTAGTCCAGTGGGTTGAACTTCTTTTTTCTGTAGGAAGTATACACATTTAAAATACAATTCCATATTTAGCAAGACACTCAACACGACCCATAATAAATGTGAAAAACACATCAGCAGCCATAACTCTCATCAGGTTTGTAATATCATTAACACAGCATTTACTGTCATGTGATGAGTCTGAGTCAGTGGCCTCAGCTGTGCCAAACGGATGTTTTTCAGTGATGGAGTGGCCGTTTCCCTTACTCAATTAAAATCTCATGCTGCCTCACCATCAGTCCCTCCAGAGATATTAGCTTCCTCTCTTTAAGTAGAGGTCGTGTTTGGCACTGTTGAAGTGTGATTGTTTTTCCCCCTCTTTTTCCATTGCTATAGTAACAGACATACTGTGCAGCACTAAACTAAAAGACTCTTTGATCTTTGTCTTGAAGAAGAAAGCAGAATTACTTCATTTTTTAATGTTTTGTCTCCACAGGTGAAACTAGAAGAAGCTTTGACGCTGGCCACAGATTTCCACAACTCTCTGCAAGATTTCATCAACTGGCTAACCCAAGCAGAGCAGACACTGAATACTGTTTCGCCCGCTTCCCTTATATTGGAGACCATCATGTTTCAGATAGATGAGCATAAGGTAATGTTCGTATAGAGAGGACAGTTGAAGCAAAATGAAATGCAGATGACGGGGAATTCCTTTTTATTGTTTGTGCATGATTGGGAATATATATTCATGGAATACAACTGTTCTTAGATGCCAGGCAGGAAGAACAGTTTTTTTCAACTAGTGTGATAATGTCTATTAATCTTATATAGTCAGTATGAAATTAGAAATATTAGGATCATTACAAAATAGCAGTTCATTTTCACTAGTAAACCTTTCTGCTTTGTTCTTAAGCCAACAGTGACTTAATGGCATCTGTTTTATCCTTCAGAAGAGAGCTCATTTACACTTTGCTCACATGAGTTACATTTCCTCCGCTGTCAGGCTTTATTCCTTCTTAACATTATAAGAACTGGCCTGAATCGCTCCCTTTTTTGCTTTGGACTTTGTCTGTGCAGATGTTTGTGACAGAGGTAAACTCCCACAGAGAGCACATTATTGAACTGGACAAGACAGGCACACATCTGAAATACTTCAGCCAGAAACAGGATGTGGTCCTGATAAAGAACCTGCTGCTCAGCGTGCAAGGGCGCTGGGAGAAACTGGTGCAGAGGTCTGTTGAGAGGGGTCGTCTGCTGGATGATGCCAGAAAGAGGGCAAAACAGGTACTGTTCTGTGAATACTTATCTGGAGTTTGAACAGGCATGACATCAGGACATTTTTATTATCATTGGAAAGCTCAGGAAATAGGATATTAAGCCTGTTTCTTCTTTCTGCAGGCTATTACAGCATTTTCATAATTATGGGTCTCTTCTGTTCCAGTCATATGAACATTAAGCAGGACTATGATAAATCTAGTGAACTCATACTTATTTCAAAATGCTTTACACCATTTCTTTCTTAATCTTTCATTAGTTCCATGAAACTTTCAATAAATTGATGGAGTGGTTAGATGAATCTGAGAAGACTCTGGACTCTGAAGTGGAAATTGCCAATGATCCAGACAAAATCAAGCTGCAGCTGGCACAGCACAAGGTAACAGATTGTAGTTTGACTAGGGAAAAATTATATTAAAATAGCCAGAAAAATGTAACAACATGAGTTTCATTCATTAAAAAGAAATGGCTTACTCTGATGTAACATTTTACAAGTCAGAAATGTTTAATATGTAGAGTATGAAAGTTGGAATTCAAACAATAAAAGGTATTTATGGAAATCACAGTATCCATACAATTGATTTGCTTATGTTGCTGTTGACTCTTGTTGTGTTTATGGTGTAATGTAGGAAGATTGTGCTAATCCCATCGTAATGCCAGAGTGGGCCAGATGTATTAAAGCTGGTGTTTCTTTTGGATATATCTAATCTCTATGGAGCAAATGCCCTTGGGTTTCGACCCCTTTTTGTTTTCCTCCCAGGAGACTGTCATCTTAATCACAAAACACACACAGATTAGTATACTATTTGACATGTCAACAGTAATAAGAGAAGGTTTGCTGTTCCCATCTGAACATGCAGACATTAGGAGTCCAGTACACCTGACCCTTGTGAGATTGTTTGTATTGTTTATGCATTTTTTTCTCATGCAGGAGTTTCAGAAAGCTCTGGGCAGCAAACACTCTGTGTACGATACTACCACTCGAACAGGGCGGGCCCTGAAAGACAAGACCTCTCTACAGGATGATAATCAGAAGCTGGATGACATGCTGAGTGAATTGAGGGATAAATGGGATACTGTTTGTGGCAAGTCAGTAGAAAGGTGAGGATCTTTCCCACAACTACTGTTGTGTTTTTTTTCCACTGATGTCTGCTCAGACTTTTTGCACTGCTCCTAAAAACCTCACTAAAATATCTCATTCTCCTTTACAGACAAAACAAGCTGGAGGAGGCTTTGCTGTTTTCCGGACAGTTTACAGATGCTCTCCAGGCTCTCATTGACTGGCTGTACAGAGTAGAACCTCAGCTGGCTGAGGACCAGCCTGTACATGGGGACATAGATATGGTTCTCAACCTGATAGACAACCACAAGGTAGAAAACAACTCCAAACCAAAGACACAGAATGGCTTTATTTTGTTCATCTGCCAGTTTGTTACTCATGACAGTTGCAAAATTCAAAATCCAGCTTCAAAAGCAAGTAAAAGCTTTTACTGCTACAACGCCCTGTCCTTTTATCCTTATTATCACAATAGAAGACAAATGACATTCATACTGCACAAGGGACAGACAGTATATTTAAATAATAAAAGGGCGAGCATTGTGTTACTTTCGCATTGAGTCTCTTTTCTTTGAAGTTTCCTTTTACAGCAAAGATATCTTGAAAATGGATGCTGGTGTGTTTTTCTTTAGTCATTATTAGTACATTTTAAAAAAGATTTATTTTTACAATTTCCTTTAAATTATGAAGACAACAAATGTAGAAATCTTTGAATGTATAAATCTATGTAACAATTGTTGAGTTTCATATGCAGGTTCAGCTGTCTGATTGCATCTTCAAATGTCCGGATTAATACAGGTTTTTCAGAAGGAGCTGGGAAAGCGGACAGTAAGTGTTCAGGCCCTCAAACGATCAGCCAGGGAGCTGATTGAAAGCAGTCATGATGACTCCTCTTGGGTCAAAGTCCAGATGCAGGAGCTGAGCACTCGCTGGGAGACGGTGTGCAACCTCTCAGTGTCTAAGCAGGCCCGGCTTGAGCAGGCCCTGTGCCAGGTACTGCAGAGCCCCAGCAGTCATGAAGTAGAGGGTAAAAAGGACTATATTTGTATGACTGATTTGTATCCTCTGGTTGCAGGCTGAAGAGTTTCACTCAACTGTTCATATCTTGCTGGAGTGGCTAGCTGAGGCAGAACAGAGTTTGCGCTTCCATGGCAGCCTACCTGATGATGAAGAAGCTCTGCGGGCGCTTATCGAACAACACAAGGTAAGCAATGGAAATATTTCTGTTTTGTTTTTTAAAGTTAAAAAAAACCCCTATTTAGTTCTTACTTTAATTTCGTGACTCTGTAATTGCAGCCTGTCTGTGAGTAGATTCCATGACATTATCAGTGCCAAAAATGCCGAGCTGAGGATTTTTTTTCTTAACTGTGATTTCGTCTGATTAAAATAACTGCCTTGCTCTAGTTTTAAAGTATGAGGAATGCTTTATTTTTATTTTTAGATAGTCCAGTTCCCAATCTGAACTCTTTTTCAATTGCTATTTTTAGGGGTTCATGAAAAAACTGGAAGAAAAACGAGTGGCTCTAAATAAAGCAACCAGTATGGGGGAGGCCATTCTCAGCATCTGCCATCCAGACTCTATCACAACCATCAAGCACTGGAACACTATCATTAAAGCCCGCTTTGAAGAGGTCAGTCCAGGGTTTCATACCTGCTCTTTTGATGCTTCAAACTACAGTAATGAAAAATCACTCAAAACTTTTTTTTTGCACAAATCACTAAACAGAGGCTTCATTTTCTTGGTTTAAATTTTCTGCTCTTCAAAGAACTAAAAATACAGAAAATATTACCATAGATAGAGATTTCTACCTAAATTACTGGTATTATGTCATTTTTTGTTTTATCCATTTTCTCATTATATTACCAAAGTAATTATTACGCATGGTAGTTTGCGGTGTTTGTAGTTGACATGATTTCATTTATCTGAAATTTATTTGAGTCTATTTAGTATTGAAATATATGTGTAATGCTGTTGTTTCAGGTACAGGCTTGGGCCAGGCAGCACCAGCAGAGACTGGCCACAGCTCTGAGTGAGCTGTTAACAACTCAAGAGCTGCTGGAGAATCTTCTGACGTGGTTACAGTGGGCTGAAACAAACCTCAATGATAAGGACAAGGAGCCACTTCCTCAGGAGATTGAGGAAGTCAAAACCCTCATAGCGGAACACCAGGTAAATTAAAAAGGCAAATAAAAATAATTTAATAGTCCAAATTTTACTGCTTGTACGGCTGTTCTTTTAACAGTAGTTGACTGCTGCTTTCCCCTGCAGGCATTCATGGAGGAAATGACCAGGAAGCAACCAGATGTTGACAAAATCACCAAGACACACAAAAGGAAGGCTACAGCAGAGCCCCAGATCCAGTCTCAGATCCCTGTGCTGGACAAAGGAAGGGCTGGAAGTATGTATCCCATCTTTATCCCTCATAGAGCGTGACCTGAGCCATCTGGCCAAGTGCTGAATCACTGCAGGGTGACACGACATCCTCATCTTGCCCATTTTAGCACCTGGAATGATGTCAGTGTGAATGCATTCCTCCTGATTATATGATGGAAACACACTCACTTTAACGGTTTTTGTCTTTCGCTTACAGGAAAACGTTCTCCTACACAAACGATGTATGCGTCATCAGCACAAGCTCCCATTGAAACAAAGAACCCACGTGTTAACCTGCTGGTCACCAAGTGGCAGCATGTGTGGCTGCTGGCTTTGGACAGGAGGAGGAAACTCAATGATGCTTTGGACAGACTGGAGGAGGTAATCCAGCGCCGAGGTTTTTCACAAATTTTCTGCAGATATGTTGCTTTTTAGTTGTAAATGTGAACCTTTCTTTCTTTATCTGTGCAGCTAAAGGAATTTGCCAACTTTGATTTTGATGTGTGGCGGAAACGCTACATGCGCTGGATGAACCATAAAAAGTCTCGTGTCATGGACTTCTTCCGACGCATTGACAAAGATCAAGATGGCAAGGTGACTCGACAGGAGTTCATAGAGGGCATTCTCTCCTCCAGTAAGTATCGAAGTCATGGATGAACGACATCTACACTACTCAGCAAATCAAACTTACACTTAATGACCACTTTATTAGTTACACTTACTCAGTGTCAGTCACATGACATCAATTCATGGTCAAGATGACCTGCTGAAGTTCAAACTGAGCATCAGAATGTGGAAAAAGGGGCTTTATGTGATTTTGAATGTGGCATAATTGTTGGTGCCAGTTGGGTTGGTCTGATTATTTCAGAAACTGCTGATATACTGGGAGTTTCTCACACAACCATCTCTGGGGTTTACAGAGAATGGTCGGAAAAAAGAAAATACCCAGTAAGCGGCAGTTGATGTCAGAGATCAGAGAAGAATTGACAAACTGCTTTAAGCTGATAGGAAGGCAAAAGTAACTTGAATAACTACTTGTTGCAACCAAGGTATGCAGAGGAGCACAACACATCGAACCTTGAAGCAGATGTCTTGTAGTAGTAGTAGATCACAGAAGGTGTCAATCCTGTTAGTTGAGAACATTAAAATGAGGCCACAGTTTGCACAGACTCACCAAAATTGGGCAATAGAAAATTGGAAGAACGTTGTCTGCTCAATTTCTACTGCGTCATTTAGATAGTGGATTCAGAGTCAGGAGTATGAAAGCATGGATGCAGCCTGTCTTTTTAACTTTTTAGGCTGCTGATGGTGTAATTGTGTGGGGGATATTTACTTGGCACTCTTAAGCCCCTTAGTACCAATTGAACATTGTTTAAACACTACATCCCACCCGAGTATTGCTATTGACAATGCTTTATCACCGCGGGGTACCCATATTCTGATCGCTGCTTCTAGCAGAATAACGCATCATGCCACAAAGCTCAAACCATCTCAAACTGTTTTTTGAACATGACAGGGAATTCACTGTAGTCAGATGGCCTCCGCAATCTCCAGATCTCAGTCCAATAGAGCTCCTTTAGGATGTGATTGAATAAAAGATTCACGTCATGGATGTGCAGCTGAAATAATCTGCAGGAACTGTGTGATGCTATCATGTCAATGTGGATCGTTTCCAGAACCTTGCTGAATCTTTGCTATGAAGAATTGTGCTAGTTTTGAAAGCAAGCGCTTGTACCAGTGTACCTAATAAAATGCCTGGTGAGTGTATATTGTAACACTCAATATCTCTTAAACAGAATTCCCTACCAGTCGTCTGGAAATGAGCGCTGTGGCAGACATATTTGACAGAGATGGTGATGGCTACATTGACTACTATGAGTTTGTGGCAGCTCTACATCCCAACAAAGATGCTTACAAACCCCTAACAGATGCTGACAAAATTGAAGATGAGGTAATGAGAACTGTCATGTCCTGAATTTCACATTGTTGATCTGAGACATTGATTGATAAAAGGTTGTCTGTTTGTAGGTCACACGCCAAGTGGCAAAGTGCAAATGTCCAAAACGATTCCAGGTGGAGCAAATTGGTGCCAATAAATACCGGGTAAGAACATTTTTACATGTTTGTCTTATGTAACAGCTGAATGCTTATTATTCTTTTTAAGAAACACAAGCTGTTACATGGTTATAAGGTGATTTAATTACTAAGGTAGCAACATTTTTATGGGAAGGTCTTGGTAAAGGTAAGTGTTGATTTTAATGAAAAAAGTGTAGATATAAATGCTAACCTCTCTATATTTTTTATTGTTCTTCACATCACCAGTTCTACCTTGGAAATCAGGTACATATCAATGTCCTCCTGTCTTTTTATCCTTCTGTTCTGTGCCTTATCAAGCCTTATGTCCTTTTTCATTTACCACATTTGCTGTCCAATTAACACTTTCTGCCCAGATTCCTGATTGATGTTCTCAGACTGGAACTCAGAAGTAGAAATAAAAATCTATGGCCCGCTGATTTAATCGAACACTTTATTTAAACCTGGCCCAAGATGTCTTATTAGTAAAAGAATTTACAGTAGCTTCATATAATCATGAATTTGATTTAAAATGAGTAAATTAAAGAAGCATGCTTTCAAGTTTTATGTCAATCTGTCTTTATCAATCTAAATTCCTCTGTTCTCATAGGTTTCTTTGTTGGGAAAATAATACAATCTGTGCAATAAATAGTGTGGTAAATGTTTATATATCTGCTTTTGAGTTTCAGAAAATGCAATATTGGTGCACCAATACCATTTCAGCCCATATTTTATTGGTCCATGGGCATAAATTCATCTGCTGGGCATATAATAATGCTTTCTGTGTGCTTGCCTTTGGTGCTTCAGTATCATGGGAATGATTTACCTCAGCACTGGCTGACACTATTTATAAATTTATTTGGGCAACTTTGACGATTTCAATGAATACATTGCTTTTCATTTTTCCTACTTTGTTAATATGTCCTGGCAATTTGCATGTTGCAGAAAGGTCATTACTGCTAAGCGTTATCAGAAGGCTTAGTGAGAGGGGATAGGGGCATTCGTTATGGTTTGTGAACTAGTTTGTCTTAATGTTATCACACAACAATGAATTGAAATAATTCTTTTGACAGTTTGGTCTGGTTCACTGCTTACATGACTCCTTAATCGGCGATGAGACAATAGCAAACAGGGAAAATCAAAATCTTACCCCCCACCTACACGTTGCAGTTTTGGAAAGCTGTATTCTGGTAAATGGTTATTCTTAAGCTGTTTCTTGTGCCTCCTTTTACTTCAGATCATCATCACCTTTAATGTATTTGATCACTAGAATCACCAGTGGCATTAAATCATTATGATAATCATACAAGTGCAGGATTTTTACCAGTTAAAGCAATATCATAAGATCATAGGAACTTAGTGGAGGATCATTGGTGTTTGGTCATGTCTGCGTGTCACACTGTTGTGGATTAGATGGAAGTGATTTGAACCATTCTTCATGTGTGCCATTTGGAGCTAGCTACATTGGATCTGCATCAGTGTCAATGCATCCTGAGTATTTGTAGTTGTAGAAAGTGCAACAAAGTTCTGGACTGTAGGAGATTGATGTTTGTCCGTTTGATCAGAATGTGATTTTGTTTTTGACACAAAGCATGCAGCTGTGATTGTACATTATATTTTTGTGCCTAATGCTCATGGTTTCATCCAACTGGCTGACATGTGTCACAACACCTCATAAAGCTTGAGCCATTCTCACCCATAACATGCTCGGTGTTGGTATGCTTACTATGTGTGGTTGGTTAAGATGAATTCAAATTATTACACACTAGGGCCCCCTGGTGATACAACCAAGGGCCTTTACTTATGTTTTTTCCCACAGGCTCCTCCTGCAGTAGGTAATGGCACCAAAGTGGAGCCTTAAACTTTTGAGATTAAGTCAGACACATAAACATTACACCCAGAAACCACAATTACGCAGAAATAAGTGAAATAAGAAAAAGGCCAGTTAAGTTTGTAAGGCTGTTAAGCTGTATTTACTGCATGGCTTAACAATATGAGACACCATCTCAAATTCAGTTTACTGTCAACAGGTATGAATGTAGAGCCTGGCTGATGTTATAGCTTCTAGGCTGATTCTGATATTTCTATGTGTATCTCCCAGATGATAATTAGGCAATATTATGGTCTTGACCTCTTTGCGTTTCCACAGTGTCCGTGTCTGCAGTAGAGATTTGTGATGTTATTTCAATAACTCATTACAGATTTTGTGAAGCTTCACCCTGATCTGATCTGGATTTAACCCGGAATTTGACATAGATTACAACTGTGTGCTTTATCTGGTGAACCACTGATTGTTCAGCAGTATTTAGGCAAATTTAGACCTACCAGGTAGCGAACAAAGCCTAAGTCCGTGCAAATTTTTTTGTCTTTTATTGCATCAAGAGCAATGTTTAGTAATCACGAGAGAAATTCACACCACATGGGCACATCAATTTGTTTCTCAAGTTCATCCAGATCCCCCAGTAAGTGCCACTGGGATTTGGGTTGAGATGTATTGTGTGATTGGTAAGGGGATGGGGGAGGTGGAGAAAGGCAGGCACAATGGATTCCCACTGGTGTTATCCCACAAAGGCATTGGCCCTGGTCTGGGAGATATTACCGTAATTGTCTTTTGCAGTGGAAAAGGCATCATTTTGGTTAAAAATACTGGCAAAGTGTTACAGTAAAAAAAAAATCAATGATGTCACGATGTAACAGTGCATTCATAAGTATTTTTATAAGTTCCATTGTGCTATTTTTTTCTTATTGGCTTATTTAGACAAATAACAATATAATGTATACAATATCTGGAGTAAGCCAATGTTAACTAATAATTTTAACCCAGCAATAAATCAGTCAGGCTCAACATCAAATGATTGTGTGTAGTAAATAAAGCAGTGATTGATAGAATAGTGAATTCACTTTAGCATGAACTAAGTCATTTAGAAGTAACATGTTTTATTGGAAACAACAGAATGACACTTATAGAAAAAAAGGTGGATTGACCTTTGTGTAATTTGTGTTTTGTTGCGTCTGAGAATGAAAAGTGAAAATTCGTGTTTTTGTGTTAAAATCATTTTGTGTTTGTGATTGTATGTGTGTCTATGTGTGCATAGACCTGTGCAACATATAAGGGAAACCAGAAGTAGACACAGATCTTTTCTGCTGGATAATCTTTGCAGTTAAAGAAATAATATTGATTAAAGCCATGTAATTCCCCAAAAATAAAATAGTAAAATGGAATAAATGTAATGCTTTAAAACGATCTGGTTTCCAGTGCTGCACAGCTTCTAGTCTGCAATAAGACAGTGCTCACAGGAAGGTCAGGTTTTTCACACATCTAATCCCTGTTTTCCTTTCCCCGCTATAGTTTGGAGACTCTCAGCAGCTTCGTCTTGTGCGGATTTTGCGCAGCACTGTGATGGTGCGGGTAGGAGGAGGCTGGATGGCGCTGGATGAGTTTCTGGTGAAGAATGACCCTTGTCGAGGTGAGTTCAAACATCGACAACAGGAAGTCACTATCCAGTTTTTTAAAAGGTCAGATACTGTATTCAACTTCAGTTTCTTTGTTAGTTTGTGGTTAAAAAATTTTGCACTTAAGACAGCACAAGTTGGCCTTAATGTTGGAGTTTGACTCATGCCTCTTTAGGAAGGTGAACATTGCTGATTTTTTTTTAAATTTATCTGACTTTGTGTGATTGTTTTTTTTTTTTTAATTGTCATTTACAGAAACACTTTCCTTGTCTTGCACTACCCCTGTATGGAGTATAAAGATGATCTTAAGATTATTGTACATTTATTAGTGTGAGTTTGTGTTTTGAAAAATAAAAATACTGTTCAATTACAATCAATATGAACTTTTTTAAAATAGCAGCCTTTTTAGCTCGAAAATTGTATAAATATACAGCTAATTACTGAATTTTAAAGTTTTAAGTTTACTTCCTTTTTCCCACTATCCCAGCTCCAAACTAAAAAAATTGCTTTACTAAACCTATTTAAATAACACAGCTGCTCCCTTCTCCAAGGGGCGCCACAGCAGATTAATCCGCACTGGTAATTTGACAGAGTTTTAACGCTGGATGCCCTTCCTGACACAACCCTCCATGGTGAGAGGGGCCTGTCTCCCCACCTGGAATTGAACCAGGGACCTTTTGCTTGTGAGCTGATTGTGTAAACCACTACACATGGAGGGTTGTGTCCAGAAGGGCATCCAGCATAAAACCTCTGATAAATTACCAATGTGGATTAATCCACTGCGATGACCCCTTGGGGAGAATACAAGGCAGCAGCCAAAGGTATATTATATAACACAGCTAGACTTAAATCATCTATTAAAATGTATTTCATATGTAAGCAGCTTACAATATCATTTAAGTATATAGAATTAGGTCCATAAGTTTTGGGACACTAACACTTTTTTGTGTGATTTTTCCTCTGTACCCCACCACAGTGGATTTTAAATCAACAGTCAAAATCAGTGTAAATACAGAGGGTTTATAGCAAGGTGGAAAACACTGTTTACACTCAAGAACAGCAAAGCCAGATTAGATTTTGCCTGAAAACTTCTAAAAGAGCCTGAACAGTTCTGGAAAAATTTCTTTGGACAGATGAAACCAAGATTAACTTACCAGAATGATGGGAAGGGAAAAGTATTGAGAAGGAAAGGAATGGCTCATGATCCAAAACATAGCACATCATCTGTCAGCTATGGCAGAGGCAATGTTATGGCATGGGTGTATGGCTGCCAGTGGAACTGGATCACTTTTGTTTATTGATGATGTGACTCCTGATAGAAGTAGCAGGTTGAATTCTGAAGTGTACAGGGCTATACTCTCTGGTCACATTCAGCCAAATGCTGCAAAACTAATTGGACGTCACTTCACAGTGCTAATGGATAACAAGCCAAAGCATAATACAAAAGCAAACCAAGAGTTTCTGAAGGTAAAGAAATGGGATATTTTTCAATGGCCACCTGATCTCAACCCAATAGAGCATGTGTTTTAGTTACTGAAAACGAAAACTGAAGACAAAGAGACTCAAAAACAAGTAGCAACTTAAGGTGGCTGCAGTAAAAGCCTGGCAAAGCATCTTAAAGTAGGAGACACAGCATTTGATTATATCCATGGGTTATATACTTCATGTAGCCATTGACTGCTAAAGATTTTCACCTAGGTATTCAAACAATTCTTTGTATTTGAAATTATGTTTGTTCTATTTCTTTTGTATGTATGTATAAAAATGGCTGTAATTCATACACAGTTAATGCAATACTTTTGTTAAACTCCTTGAATTAAACTTAAAAGTCAGCACTTAATTAATATTTTCACTGTTTGATTGTAAATCCACGTGGTGGTATACCAAGGCAAAATTTCAAAAAATGTGTCATTGCCTAAGACCTAACTGTAAATGCACGGACTCTACTCACATTTAGCTTTAGCACTCTTTGTGTTTCTGCTGCTACCTGTATTAATGATCAATTTCTGTTTTTCTTGCTAAACTCTCCTCCTGCCCATCACGAACATTTCTTCTAGTTCATCACCACGGGAGCAAAATGTTGCGCTCGGAATCAAACTCTTCAATTACTCAGTCTCCTATAGGTTGGCAAATCTCACACTTTCTCTCCTTGCTCCATGAACCCACCCACAGTGGTATGTGTGTCTGCACATCCGAGCTTGTGTTGGTCCTGGTGTGTGCCGTACTTTAGCTGCGTGTGAGCTCTCACTGTGAACGAATGGCATTCTCAGAAACCAGCTCCACTTACAATCAACTGTCATTCAGCTGCAGCTGGTTTCCATGCATGCAGTTGTTGTGTGAATCACATCACCTTAAATCACATCAACAAATCAACTCTTTTTTTCTCTCACCGCATGTAATGGGGGGAATCTGAGATGAGCTTCTTTTTGCAGTGTAAGGTTAAGGAGGTGCTTCTCTGACTGTATTACCTTCTAATATAAATGCTTCTTCATAGGGGAAATGATGACATTGCTTCTATGCAAGACACGCAGCAAAACTGAAGGAGTATTTATAGCACAGTTTACTTTGTTTGACAGTGTGGCTTAGTGATTAAAACTGCATGCAAGTCAGTTTGTTTTCAGCATAACTCTACTGTTTAATTTGTTCTGCATAGTTTATTTTTACTTGGTTCTGTAATTCTTCTGATTTGGGCAGTTTTGGTTTTGAGAGTGTTTAGCCACACATTGATTTATTTTAGTTAAGTCAACATTAACATCTCTGGGTAGTTATTCCACTACTGTTGCAACAGGAACTGGGCATCTGTTCAGCAGTATGGATGAGATGTGATACCGCATGGGTTGTGTTATTGTTCAGTTATTTATTTATTGTGTAGCGAGGATAAGCCACATCATGATAACACTTTATTTTATTAGTCGGCCCATTTCCTACTAATATCTCAGTAATTTATTAAAAAGTCTCCTGAAATTTACTGTTTTGTTCAATCATTGTTATTAGAGACAATTCATTGGTAAATTTCCAAATGTTTTTTCTTACTTTAAAACAAAAATGAACATATGATTGAGACATTTCTACACAGCCAAGAATACAGTCTGTATGACAAATAAAAGCTGCAGTTCTTTCGAAGATTAATTTTATTGCTGTACTTAATTAGGTCGTTAAATTCAGAAAACTTCCAGTGAAAATTATTGGAAATTTCAGGACTGAAAGTGGAAAATAAAGTGTTAATAACTCACCATTATCTTCATCATCATCAACACAAGAGGAGAAAATGAAAATAGTGATAGATGTGTTTATGTAGTATGGCTCATTTTGTGTGTCATTTCTTAGCTAAAGGCAGGACCAATGTGGAGCTGCGAGAGAAGTTCATCCTCCCAGAAGGAACCACGCAGGTGATGGCTAGCTTTCGCTACAGAGGCCGGAGGTCTCGGCCTTCATCTCGAGGAGCTTCTCCCAACAGATCCACCTCCAGTCAGAGCTGTCCAGTCCCATCCAACCCAGCAGCGACCAGCACGCCCAAGGTGAGAGGCTCCATCTGCTGTGAGAGCCGGCTGATGTCTTGTTCTCCGTCGCACTGTAGATTGATCGTCCTTCCACCACAATTTTCCCCTCGTTTATCTGCTTTTATTTTCTTTTCATTATTTGATCATTTTGTTGTTTGATTTCGGTGTTTCTTCCATCTAGTGTCCCTGGTAGTTTTTTGATTTGTGAATCCATCTGTGTCTTTTGATTTGCCATTGTTTCCCAGACTCCCCAACACATAACCCGCAATTATGATAAGCCATGGCTTGCAAACAGCAAACCCTCCACTCCTCTTAAATCATCAGACTCCTTTGGGAGCCAAGGTTCATCCTCTGAGGTATAGTCATATACAGCACATGATGTGAAATGCTTCAGATATATGACCCAGCTGAAATATATTGCAAAGTTATGAAAAAAGACAGATCATATGTCTATAAAAGGTGCATTTGTTATTGCATATTTCAGATTTTTGCAGGATTAAAATGAAAATAATTACAAGTAATTTGTTACAGTTTTTGGCTGGGTCTATACCTTTAACTTCTTTCAGTAACTGGCTCAGTTTCTAATTCTTTCCTGACCAAAATTTATCTGCTTCATTCTTATGCCACTTGGCATGTAATCTCTGCATGTATGAATGTTTAATGATTTATCGCTCTGCATTAATTCATACTAACTGCATCTAAAGGATACACCCTAGTTTTGGGGAAAGTTAGGATTTTAAAAGAATTTTCCATTTTCATAAAATTCAAGACTAACTAAAATAATATTTGTAAAGTTCTCTAGTACGGCATAAGGACCATTTTTAAAATTAGGCCCATGTATTGTTATTTATTAACATAATCCATTATGGTTAATTGCCACTAATCACACCTTAATAAAAGTTCCGTTTTTTTTTTTTACAGAGTACTTCAGTTCAAGGTAGCAAATTGCGCCTGCCTGGGTACTTGTCCGGTAAAGGGTTTCAGTCGAGTGAAGAGGGAAGCTTGATCAGTGCTGCTGTACTAAAAGCTCGAACTCAGACAATAGGTGGTGAGTAGAAAGAAACTTTACTATATCTCTATTGTTCCCTTTCTGCTGGATTTGTAAACGTGAGCTGTTTACCAGCAGCTCAGAAATGTTGTGGAGTTCAACTTGTTTCAGCTTTTAGGTTAAAAGCTGTCAGTATGTGCACAAACCCATCTTTGCTACTAGCAGCAGAATGTTCAAGTGAAACCAGCAACCAGAGACAAAACACTGACACTTCTGAACCCCTTCTTCTCATCATTCCCAATTCTATCTTTCTAGAGTCGAGGAAAAATTCCAGCCGACCAGGAAGTAAAGCTGGAAGCAGAGGTAGCAGTCGCAGAGGAAGTGACGCGTCTGACTTTGACATCTCAGACATCCAGTCCGTGTGCTCAGATGTGTCTGAGACTGTTGGTGAGTCTACCAGAGCAACGCCACGCTCTGCATCCCGCCAACATGGAGGAAAACCCTCTAAGATCCCTACTCCTCAAAGAAAAATCACTCCTACAAGCAAACTGGCCAAGGGATCCAAGCGATAGTCAGTGGCCTTGAAAACAAACAACCCAGGAGCTAGTTGCACCACAAAAACATAACGGACACTGGAGCTGTGTAACATAAAAAAAAGACTGCAAATGTGTTGCGTGTTATTTAAATTCTTGCAAAGATGTAAAATATTCTGTTAAGAGGCAATATGGTTTAATATTTTGTGAGAATGGAAAGTTAATGGCCTTGTGTATTTGTTTTTAATGTATTTTATTTTTTGTGAATATATGTCAAATTGTTTTTATTGTATTTTATTTTTATTTATGCAAATCCTGTAGAGGATTGATGAACACTAGAAAATCTGGGAATGATCATGTTGAACTAACATTTCTGCACTAATGAAGGGTGAAATGCAGGATAGTGCTCTGAGAGTTACTGAATGTACTGTAATTTATGTATGCTATTGTTTGGAGTAGATGGTGCATTATGGTACCGTTTGAGACACTGCAATTATCTATTTAAGTGCTATGTTATACTGCCAACATGCATTTAAAGGGCAATGCAATATACTACAATAAACCCCACTAAGCACTGCAGAAGCCTTTGAAAACCCCTATTTAAGACAAGTAGCAGAAACCTTGTAACCATGAAGCTTTTATGTCCTGTTTGTCAGCAGCTGCAGCCCGTATTTGTTTCACCACCTCACAGCAAATGTGACCTGGAAGAGGTACCACTTCACGTAGACATTCTCTGTGCATCCATGTCAATGTATGGTTAATTTCGGTAGAGCTGAAATTGTTACTGTAACATTACTTTGTAATAAACCTGCTTGCAGAAAGCCACCAGTGACTGGTGTGCACCACAGAATCGTCTCTGCTTTGGTCATTTTAGTTCATTTTTTTGCCATATGAGCATCTTGATGATGATAATAATATGCAATTCCCCCCTGGGAATAATAAATGATTCTGATTTTCATAAGGTAGACCTGTTGCTGGTCAGACCATCAACCACTTTGGTTCATCTGATAGATTGCAATCAATTGTGCTACTTTTAAGGATGAACCATAATGGTGATTCTCACACTCAGACTCATTTTTCCTTGTTACTGCCCAACACAATAAATTTCCCATGGATCTTTCATTCATGCTGGTAATCTAAAGTCATGCTGCTAGGGTACGAAAGTCCCTGTTGTGGTTCATATAGGTTTTTAAAAAGGTGGAATTTACATTAGTAGCTTTTATCTATTAAAAAACAGTGTTAGTGGAAATGGCTGCATGAATTTTTCTGTTTATTTTCAAGTGTTGCAATATTTAAATGTTGTATATAATATTATCTGGCAGTATCCCTTTTACTATCCAGGTGGGGACACAAGTCCTTGCTTCAGGAAGGGCTTCTGGCATAAAACCTCTGCCAAATTACCAATGCAGATTAATCCACTGTGGCCACCCTCTTGAGTAGAATACATGGGAGCAGCTGAAGGTACATTTTACATATAATCTTCTTTAGCAGTTTTTAGTTGCATTGGTGAGTTAGATTAAATGTGTGATCTTGCCTTGGTGGAATGTTTGCAGAGCAGCTTGTGTTTACCTGTGACATACTACATCTTTTTCTCAGTGTAGCAGTTGAAGGCAAAACACTAAAGCCATGCAATTATTTTTAAATGACATTTCAAAAAAGGTTCAATAGTAATTTTTTGTAAAAGTCTATGGATGTGTAAAGAGATGCATTAAGGCTTGGTTAAATAAAGACCCAATACTTGACAGCTGAACCGAACAAAGCTTTAATAAGTTCAAGCATAGGATTTTTTTTAAACATCAGTATAATTTTATAATTTCAGTAGCTTTAACCTGCACAAAGTTCACCTGTATGTCTTTAATGTGATGACTCAATGTAGTTGACTCTGCTGCAGTGTAGTAACTTCAGGTCTGACTGGCCTATGAGAAGGGAACGATCCTCTGGGGACCAAAGGTGGAGTGGGGGTCAGGGATAAGGCTTCTCTGAGTACCAGAGTTTCTGCATTGAATGGTCCTCCTATTCAGCTCAAACACTGGCCCCAGGATGGCACTTTAGAACAGGATATGTCCACACACTAGGAAGTGGAAAAGATCCATCAGCAGGAGCCCTGGGACTTTTTCAGGGGTATGTGAGTAATTCCAATAGTCTATGTATTTTTTCTTCATTTCAAAAAATAAATTTTAAAAAGGTAGCAGTAAAATTTTAAAACAAGTAAAGGTATAAATGATCAGGTTTTTTAACTGAGGATGGTTTAATTTGATCAGTTAGACATATATTGTAGTATTTGTGTAATTATCTAATTTGCTAAAACTGAAGAACATTTGCATGGACAAAACAGAGAACACAGCTTTTGATAATGAAGATAATCTTACAATACAGCAAGGTTAAACAGTGACTATTATTACTTTTCCAGTTGCCCTCTGCTCTTTCTATATTTTTAACATTTATCTAGAGAAGTGTGAAGTTTTATAAAAAATTTGAGTGTCTTTGAGTCTGACCTGATCTTTTTGAATTATTGTTTTTTTAAATTGCTGTACTACAGGCACGTATAACCTCTGACATCATAAAATTGAAAATGCCAGCCCACAAAGAGATGCTGGTGTTTGCAGCTCTCTTTTCTCTCTTGGGATGGACCCATTGTCAAAAGTTACCAAGTAAGTTTGCATTTTTGAAATACATAATTGGCCTATTTTAATGCATAAAATTACCATTAACACAGAGTTATTACACATCACTCATAACCATAGACTGGTTTTGAGTGTTGAGTGGATGTGTGGGGTTGAACTTGTATACATGATACTCTCTAATCTCAGTGAGGATTTTTCTGATTAAATAAAAAGAAATATATGTATATTGGTTACAGTAGAAAAGGCAATTACCTTTGCCTACTCCCTTGTATTTCCCCAAGAGTTCACCACAGTGAATGAATCTCCATGGGTAATTTGGCACAGATTTTACACCAGATGCCCTCCCTAACACATCGCTCCCATTGTGCCTCCACCTGGGCTCAAACCAGCAACCTTTGCTAAAGTATGAATCACTATACTACAGAGACACATATATAGGCTAGAATCCTAAATATATTAGTGTTTCATATAACTCAAGCCTTTTTCCAGTAGATCACTGTACTACTGTACCATGACCAACAGATGCCAGTGTTTGTCAAATCATAGCCCGGTGCTTGGTGCAAGATCTGCAGATGAAGTGAAGTATTTCCTCATCTCAGTGCCGATATGCACACCAAAGGTCTATAAGTCATCCTGAGGTTAAGCTTTGTACATTGACCTTTGTAGCCCTGTCACAATAAATTAACCAGCAATCACTATGTTTAATTTTATGTATGTATGTATGTATGTATGTATTTATTTATTGAGAGGAAAAAAAGAACAAGAGTGTGTACATCTAGGCCAACATTTTTCTAGGTGCAAGACCAAAAAAAACCCAGCATGTTGCAAAAACAGAGAAATCAGTAACAAATGTTTTAAGGATTGAATATTACTTGGAGCCAAATATTGTGCAAACTTTTGTCTCTTTTTTAACAACATGTTTCTTATTTTTTGTAACTATGGTGTCCTGCCTAACCCACAAACTAGAAATGTTTATTTGAAACATCCTTCTACTCACTGTTTTTTCAGGATGACTTTAAAATGTAACCCTATAGACTGTATTGCATGGTAGTAAAAGCTACTGTTGTCCAACATATGCAGATTAGACACAAACAGCAGGTGAATTCACAAAAAAATTACAGAGGAAACTCTTCACCAAAATATAAGGTTTAGATTTTTAACAGATTTCCATTCAGATCACAGAGCCTGTAATCAAAAACCTTCACCAGCTTTAATCCACACATTTACAGGAAACTCTGCAGCAGAGCTGATATCATTGAAACTGCAGTACAAAGCATCCAGTGTTGCATATTTAGAAGATAAATTCATCCATGAAGGAAAATAAACAGCCTTGCTATGTTAATGGGTTTAGTGGATTACCTCACTGATGAGATGGCATTATTAACAACAATGAGTAATGCCTCTGCCTAATAAAAATCAGTGATATAAGCACTGACATAAGATTCAGAAATAGTCCAACACCTCTGATGCTCAAACTGTGACATCAAACTAATCTCAGTGTTTGTGCTGTGAGGTTTTGACCTGCTGGAGGAGTTTCGAGTGTCTGACTCAAGAGGAGTGAGGAGAGTGGATGGCTCTCAACCTGAGGCAGTGGCCTACCGCATCAACCCCTCCATCCATCTACAGCGGACCATGAGGTACAGATCTACTCGGCCTGTGTCCAGCAAATCTCAGTGAAGATGAAAAACTGTTAAAAAGGCACTTAACATTACCTAAAAATCTTGTTTTACTGATCTCAAGCCATTTAACTTCTAACCTGCACTGATGTATGACAGTACACTGTAAGATCAGGTGTGGTGACAGGTGCAGCAAAGGACACTTTAATTACATCCAGTCACTCCTTTAGAGACACAGCATCTGATCAAGAGTAAAAACAAATCTGAAGCCTTTAACCTTTCAAACCTGGTGTTTTGCAACTGCAGTGCCTCCTAATAATGATTGCACAGGATTCTGGTACATGAGTCACTGCAGCAAGCTAATAATTTAAGTATTGCAGGTCTAGGTCTCATAATATGCCTTCATAGCAGAAATTTTCACTCATCACTGTTGGAAAAAGCTGTGTTAATAATGGCTTCATTCTACTGAAAGGGAGGTCCTGCTTTTGTGCAGGTTCGTTGTTCTTATTGTGACAGATGCAACTGAGTTGCCTGTGCTTTCAACACTGCAACAAGTCAAAATCTGTTTTAAAATTGAGATGCTAGAATATAAAAAAATATCTTCATCAATGGTCATTTTTAGTATTGTGGAGACCACAGGTGTAAATTAAATACGAAACTAACATCGGCATTATTGGTATATAAATTAACACTAAAGTAAATCTATAATTATTAACACTTAAATGATAAAAAACAAACATGTCTTTATAAAAAGGTCTAAACTCATGCTGGCTGGATAAGAAAAATATATCTGTGAGTCCACTTTGGTTTCCACTGAGGTATATTTATGAGGTGGGTTGCATTAGCTGATAGGGATAGAAACATTGTCATTGGTAAACCTGTTTAAAATTTACAAGAATAGCATACTAATGCTGATATTTTGGTCAAAGCACTGCTGTGTCTACAAACACCTCTCACAGAGCCAGTGCAGAGCTGGCAGTTTCATTTCCAGTCTCTTTTCCTGACAATAATATTTCCTTTCCTTTCTTCATTTTAAGTGACTACAAAGGGGTTGTCTGCTAACACAAAAAGATTTCACAGAAACAAATGTGGGTATTAAATCTGTTTCCCCAACTCAGACGTTAAAGTGAACTTTCAGGAGACCACTCAAGAGAGTTTGTTTTTATTTCTTCATATAAAACAAAACTGTTTAATTCCTACAAAATCTCATGATTGCTGATTTTAGAAGAAAATAACCTCTGTTTAGTTTTTCAGCTCTCTAAACCTAATCTAAACTCTTGTGCCACAGTGATGTGTACCCAGATGGACTTCCCTCCGACTACTCAGTCATTGCAACATTTAGGGTGACCAAAGACACAGCCAAAAAGTCCTGGAACCTCTGGCAGGTCAGTGACCCTGAGGGACAAGAACAGGTTGGCCTTCGGTTCCAGGGTAATACACGCTCTTTAGACTTCTTCTTCACCAGCCCCCATGGGAACCAGATGCTGAGGACCTTCAGTGGAGTGGAGAAGGTGTTTGATGGGGAGTGGCACAAAGTAGCACTGAGTGTGAAGGGCAGTCAGGTGAAGCTGCTGATAGACTGTGAAGACGTGAGAGTGGAGTTCATCGATGAGCCAAGGCCAGTAATCCGCCAAGAATACACCTCCATCGTAAAGCGGGCTGCAGGAGATCGCTCTGTGTCTGTATGTTGACTACTTATATTTGTAATTATCTATAGCCATTCTTTTGATGTTTTGATGCAACTTTAATTCCTCATATCGTCTCCTGTTTCTTTCCAGGTGGATCTACAGCAGATGGAAGTGTCATGTGACCCAGAGAAGGCTTTTTTAGAGGGATGCTGCGAGCTCTCAAGCGTGGTGAGTCATCCATCTAACTTCACTGCACTCGCCTTTTAAGCGATATGTGTGGAGTTTCAGAATCATTCTGTTACCTGTCTGTCCACCGCAGTGTGGAGGGTATGCAGAGATTGGCCTAACAGGTGGAAGACCATCTTGCAAATGTATACATGGACAGCCTGGCATCCAGGGCCCTCCAGGGCCAAAGGTACTTCTATAGGGAACTGGTTTGATATACTAATGAGACAAGTTGAATCTGTGATGACATGTTTTTTTTTCTTCTTCTGCAGGGTCACAAAGGTCTTCCAGGCGAGCCCGGGGACCCAGGAAGACAAGGGAACTGGGTAAATAAATAAACAATATGTCATAAATGCATGCTCTAGTGTTTAACTTCATCTATTCTATCTATTCTCAACATGAGCAGAATCTACTTCCTGTTGCTGCACAATAACGAGTTAAGCTGGCTTGTGGTCGAGGGACATTGTAAAACTTTCATTCGTGAGACAGCAGCAAAGCTGTGGAAAATGGCAATAGAAGCACAACTGAGACACGACAGGATGGAAACAGTTCTGGAAGCAGAAGCGCTTAGCGATAGTAAACACGGGAGCTCCTTTCGTAGTCTGAAAACTCATGTCCGCTTTGCAAAGGATTTAGGAAGAATCCAAGATAAACATGAAACAACACGGATGTGACAGTAAATTGTTTCTCTAGTTCTGAAATATCCATTTGCATCTTAATACAGAGGCTCTGCTGTTTTAGAATATAGTATTAAGCTCAGTCTGGCATATGATCACAGGATTTCTAATGATTTTGCTTTTCCATTTGGAAGAAACTGAGCCAAATGTAATGAATCCCACACACAGGAAAACAAGGCAGTTGAGCAATAACCATGCCCTCCAAGTGTGTGGTAATAAGTGACATTAGAGTGCGTTACTATTATGTGAAATTTGTCAAATTTGTTGTTTCTCTATAAGGCAAATTTATTTACAACAGGGGGACCAAACTGAGAAAAAGAAAAAAGGTGTCAGAAAATTTCAAAGAATAAAGCATTCGACTAAAGGAGCCAGCTACACATGCATCAGTGGATGAACAAATACTCTCATTTCTATCCTTCAGAAAGCTGCAGATGTGATTATTTCCACTTTAAATTTATGACATATTAATCTCTTTGATGCTTTGCAGTCACTGTTTTTGGCGCAGAACTGAAAGTCTTTTAAAAACAGGCAGAGAACATGTGTTTAAAGTGGGAGGATTTTTTTATACTTATGCGTCAGTTTGGCTTTTAACATGCCCTTTGCTCTCAAAGAAGTCCCCCATGCTGCCTGAACAAACACATGTAGGCCTGTAGACCCACATATACTCAAAGCACATTTCCAGAACTGTAGATTCTACATATTCATGTCCCAAATTGTGGCTGTACTGCCTCTGGGAATAAACATCTGTCTTGTATAAGTGGTTAGAGTTTTGATCTCCTGCTGGCCTGTGAAGAACACAGCCCCAACTTGATTATCTCCTTCCCTGCTGGCATCTGAAGAGGGCATTTCCTGGCACAGCTATATGAACTGCCCATCTCAGGTGGTGGGTGGTCCTTCACTCCTCCGAGCTTCATTGCCTCAGATATGTCGTAAAGTTCAAGGTCATGCCTCTTGCCTTACTGTCTGCTACCTCTGAGGTTAAACTCCATGCAGCTGACTCTGCTTAAAGACAGTTTCAAGTGAGATAGACAAATAAACTGACAAGACAAAGGCATCCTGGCCTTGTTTAATGTGTTTGTTGACTTAGTGAAATGCAGCCAGTTGGAGAACATTTTCCCTCTACTACTGGGGAACGCAGCATCTGTGCAAACAACAGTGATCCATGTTATACCAAGGTTTTTTTTAAATTGTGCTTACATATACTTTCCAATAAAGTGACTAATACAAACATGCTGAAATGTACAGCATTTCAAACTTATTTGTATTCCCACATGAGTTTGACAGTAAGAAAATACCAAGTGAGAAGCTCAATACAACTTTATGAACCTACACTTGTGAAAAGACAGTTTCCATGTGATCCCCATGGTTTGATAGCTTGTAGAACCATCTTTAGCAGCAATAACTTACAGTAATCCTTTTCTCTATGATGTTATCAGTCTCTCACATTATTGTGGGACAATTTTGACATGCTCTTATTTGCAAGCTTGCTTCAGTCCATTAAGGTTTGCGGGCACTTCTTCATGCACAGCACACTTAAGGCCCCACCACAGCATTTCAGTCAGGCTGAAGTCTGGACTTTCACTGGGCTATTGCAGCGTCTTGATTCTTTTCTTTTCCAGCCATTATGCTGTAGATTTGCTGGTGTGCTTTGGATCATTGTCCTGTCGTATGACCCTATTTCAGCTAAGCTTTAGCTGTCAGATAAGTGGCCAGACGTTTGACTCTAGAATACTTTGTTATGCAGAGGAGTTTATGGTGAATTAAGTAACTGCAAGGTGTCCAGGTCCTATGGCTGCAAAACAAGCCCAAATCATCACCCTTCCACCATCATGCTTTACAGTTGGTATGAGCTGTTAGTGCTGATATGCTGTGTTTGGTTTTTGCTAAATGTGGCGCTGTGTATTATGGCCAAACATCTCCGCTCTGGTCTTGTTTGTCCAAAGGACATCGTTCCAGAAATTTTGTTGTTTGTTCAGATGCAACTTTGCAAACCTAAGCTGTGCTGGTATGTTATTTTGAGAGAAGGGGCTTTCTTTTGGCAACCCTTCTAGAAAAGCCATATTTGTTCAGACATATGATCTTAAAAGCCACTCGTGGGCTTTTCAGAAATCACTAAGCAAGAGCTTTGTTTTTAAAACAATAGTGCTACATTTTGGAAAAAAAAAAAATTCTGCTGAGAGTTAAATCAAAAATTGATACTAATCTGAAGCTACAGACAACAGCTGGATAGATAATTTTTCAATAAAAAAAAGAAAACAGACAGAACTTCCAGATTTTCCAAGGAGGTTATTGTTTACTGATTTAATATTTCATATCTGCTGCTGACACTGAACAAAAGCATTTTTCCCATGCTGTGCTGAAAGCAACTTTCACCAGCTGTGGTCAATAAAGCATAGTTTTAAAAGGCAAACATTCTAGCAGCTCTAAAGCTACAATTAAGACATTATGCATGACATGATGCAATTTAAAAATACACGAACTTTAAGCATGGTAGATTTTTTCTGGCACTAGGTAGCTACTTTCTGTAGTGTTGTGGTTACACATTTTTTATGTTACATTTTGGATGTTGCTACATGATGTGGAGCAGTATTTTGTTACATTACCTTTGTGTTGTGTGTAGCTAACCTTTCTTAATCTGATGACTGAAAGTGGATTTAGCTCTTGGTGTAAAAGTAAAGAAGTTTACTTTAAAAAAAGAATGTTTTCTTCTCTATATTAGATCCGTCTTGTAATGGTGAAAAAATAAATCCTCGGGATGAAATAATGCTATGTTAGTTTAGGAGTCCCCTCTGTTGCATCCAGAGTTTAACTTCTAACATGTTATTAACTTCTTCTAAGCAAATACAGTCAACAATAGTTAGATTTTACACTGCTCTTCAGACTTATCACCAACATAGCTGCTGTACAAGAAGCCTTGCTCTTGATTAAGTTGAGCTTGTCTTGCAGGGGATCCAAGGGAACACAGGAGATTATGGCAACACTGGGGAAACAGGCCCTAAGGTGAGATCTGTCTTTAAATGCTCCCATCAGGGTTACACTTAAGTTTGACTCTTCTGGAGGTTCATTAATGAAACCTCATGCACACACCCTCAGGGTGAAGAAGGAATCAAAGGCGAGAAAGGGATGAGAGGGTCCTGGGGCCAAGAGGTAATTTATCACACAGAATGATCATTTTCTTTACCTTGAAAAGTTACAGATGATGACTAATTATGAGGTGCCGTGTTAACAGGGAGACAGAGGTCCTAAAGGGCTGAAAGGATTAAAAGGGGCAGCAGGCTTCAAGGTAATATATCTGCTGGGTTCTGGTTTTAATTGGCAAACCAGTTAATAAAGTTACAAGCTTGTTGTGTAGCTTTATAACTTTATAGAAAACTCAAAGGATTTAATTTTGACATTTTGACTGTAATAAAAGGGAGTTCGGGGACCACCTGGGGACATTGGAGAGACTGGAAAACCAGGAGAAATTGTAAGTTAACCTTTCAGTCACAGTGGTAAGCCCTTTAGTGATTATGTAATCACAGTATTACTGACATTTTGGCCTCCTTGAAGGGTGCTAAAGGCAGCAGAGGATATGAAGGGATTCCTGGGTTTCAAGGAGTTAAGGTATTTATGTTTCCTGTCATTTATCTACTTTTTCCTCTTATTATATAATCTAAACCCATCATGTTTTTATTTTTAGGGAGAAAAGGGGGCTTCTGGTGCAATAGGGCGATCTGGGCCCAGAGGAAAGCAGGTGGGTGGTTGTGGGATTCCCTGTTCCATTATTCGTAAAAAAAAACGCCTAAGTTTTTGTCAACTTCCTTCAAAATCCCCTCATGTGAACATGAAGTACCAGTAAATCATTTTTAACGTAGTAAAACTCTGGAATAGAACTATGTTTTTGGCCTATGTGCCGTCTCCATAAACAACATTAGTTCATGTGGCTGGATTTGGCTGAGATCTAAGGGCCTGAACTACATCAATGTAAGATGGTGGTGAGTCACTGACAGAAGAGCATTAGCTATAGCGATAACCTACACTATTGTTCTGTATATGAAGGAAGGCTCACTATTGCTTTAATATTGCAACAAATGTGTTGCAGATAAAGTGAAAGCCTAATTCATGTTGCTGTGTATGATGAATTTCCAGGGTATTGTGGGAGATCCTGGAGGGAGGGGAGCTCCTGGACAGAAGGGGAAGCCTGTAAGTAACACAGATCAGCTGTGGTGACATATAATTTTTTTTCATTAATTCATAACAACACATTCAAAATATATTATTCGGATTTTTTTGTTATCATAACTTGCAAAAACTAGGGAATTCAAGGACCTGTGGGCAGAGTTGGCGCACTAGGACTGAAGGTAATTCACTACCCACACATTCATTGCATCACACCTGAGGACTCACTTGCACTTAAACTTACAAAATAATGTCTCCCTAGGGCATTGTTGGAGATCCAGGTTTCCCTGGCAGAGATGGTGATCCAGGAATAGAGGTATTATATTCTGCTTATGATTACATCTTTATGTTGAATTTTGGAAGTAGTGCCCTTGTATTATTACACTGTAAATGCCATCTATTTTATACAGGCTTATCAAGGACCACAAGGCCTCATTGGAAAACTTGGACAAAGTGGAGCAAAGGTAACTCACTGATGTTGTTACATTTTATAAATTAATGTAAAATGAAGTTTTTTTTGCAGATTAATATCTGGCCATTTGTGTCTTTCACAGGGGGAGAAAGGTGCCCTGGGGCCAGCAGGAGAAATGGGTCCCCAAGGCCTAACTGTAAGTCACATTTTCATGCATTTTATTCACCAAGGACAGCACATAATGCATTTTGTTTGTAAAGTAGTTTGCTATCTTAAAGGAAAACGGCAAAGAATGAAACTGTTCCTTAGGGTGGTTAATAAATGTTTCATTCTCTAGGGTCCAAGAGGTTACAAGGGTTCTGCAGGAAAGCCAGGAAGACCTGGATTTATTGGCCCACCTGGACCCACTGTAAATGCTCCAGATTATTTTTTTAACTCTTCCAAACACTAGTTCATTTTCTTTGAGCTATTAAACCATGTCATCTCTTTACAGGGACATGTGGGTATGCCTGGAAAACAAGGGCCCAAGGTAATACATCCCCATCCCTTACCCATTTGAGAAATAAAATGAGGGCAAAATTACTGTTAATGGTTCAATTATAGCAGCTATTTGGAATTATTTGCTGCGTGGGTCAATGAGCCACATAGAATTTAGGATTTACAGATGTATTCTCTTTCCAAACCAAGACATTTTCCTGGTTTGGAGAGAAAGCTTGTATTTAGGTAACAATAGAAGGTTATATAAACCATCCCTAATTTTTTGCCCACTAATGTAACATAAATTGGTAAAGTTTGATCATGAGGCAGAGGAAGTAGTGTAAGATTTCAAATAAGAGGCCGACCCTTAGGCCATGTTGGCTCACTGTGTTCTAGTTTTCCCACATAGATGGGAGGTCACTAGAAGTGCTGAACTCCCCCGCAGGACCTGTTCTTGATATATACACAACATCCCACGCCAATGAAAAAGGCAGATATTTCTGTAGAAACCACTATTTAGCTGTTAGTGCCTTATTGGTGTGGTCTACAAAAAATATGCTTATAAAACAAAACTTAAAAAATGTATAAATAAATGACAAGTAATTTAAAAAAGGGGTATGTCCAGAAGTATTTGCAATTAGCAAACATGTCAGTACAGCAGATATAGGTTTGTAAAAGTCTGCATAGGTGGACGTATTGGTCTAAAAATGCACATTTGCTCACTGAAATATTCCAGAACCAAAACTGGTGCATCTCAGTTGTCAAACCACATAGTTCAGAGCTATGGCTATTCAGTGACAGTGACTTGATAAACACAAAATAAATAATAGTGCAACACCAGACCCAAAGACTTTCCATCCTGGGCTTTAGCGGGTTAGTCTCACATAGATCAGCCTGCATGTTTGGGAACATCTGTTAAACACCAGTCCTTGAAATATCTGTGGATATTTTTTTAGAACACATTTGGGTTTATGGTGATTACAAATGATTCTAATAATAAACCACTCATTACAAAAAAGCAGGAAATTTAAATAAAATTTCTAACAGCATGTTAATCCACTATTCTAATTTATAATATGACAAACAAATCATATTACAGGGTTGAGTACCAAAAGGTAAATAGGTGTTACTATCACAAAAATTCAGGAAAAAATTCAACCAATCTCAATTTCACCAGTTTATACAATCAAATTAAAATGGTGAAATTGAGATTTGTCAACCTTTTTACTGAGGTTTTGTGCTATTGTGACCTGTTTACTTTAGAGTACTTGGCATTGGAGTTCTATGACTTTGGTTTTGGGCCTTGCTCTCTCCCACCCCTGTGTGCTTGTACATGTATATCACTCAACTGTATGTGAAGTGTGTATACTTACAAAATAGAGTGTGCTGAGATCTGGTAATTTTTCCATTAGGAGATTATTAAAGTATTTCTTCGTCTTCGTCGTCTTCGTGTTCTTCGTCTTTGTCTTCTTCTTTAGCACCACAGTTAAATGTATTGGGAAGGTGAATCCTCTACAGAGACGAAATCATATCAAAGCTTTATAAACCCGCAATTCAATTTGGATTTATCTTACCAAGTAACCTCTTTTGCATTAACATATTGTAAGAAAGAAATAAGCTAATAAACTAATGTACACGTCTGTTGCTGTTCACTAGAGAATGAGCAGTGCACCTGTGAAATTCTTTACACTTATTATTTTTCTTTTCCCTTTGTACAGGGTGACACAGGAATCCAGGGGATTAAAGGAGTTACAGGTGCAGAGGTACTGCCTTATATATCTTATCCTTGCTGCTCATCATTACTTATTCATTTTTTTCTATCTTGACTTTAATTTGATCTACTTTTTTAAAGGGAGAAAAAGGAGTTAAAGGCCCAAAAGGAAAGGTGAGCTCTGATATAAATAATTGTGTATGTTTTTTTTAATAACAATAAATGGCAACGGTAATAGTTATACCACATACCAATGTTCAAAACTCTTGGTACATATTATTTACTTGACAGCAGACACTGAGTTATAGAGTTTAATTGCAGTTGCAGGTATGAGAATAAAGTTTGTGAATCCTTTGAAATTCCCAGTATTTCTACATGGATTACTCTTGTGATGGTGGTCTGAGCTTCATCTAAGTCACAGTCTAAATAGGGACGAGTCATTAGAATAAATTTTGCGCTTCTTAAGAAAGTTTGCTTGGTTCAAGTCATAATTCAATTGCAATAACTTTTACAAGACCTTAAGCATTGAACTGACAAAACTAACCTGATATAGGTTACAAAAACCTTTCTAAAGACCAGGGTGTGCAAATACATGGTTGAAATGGAGGATTGTTGCTACTCTCACTAAGAGAGGGTGTCCTATAAAGATCAAATTAAAGGTACAACCTATAAAGAGCTGAAAAAGAGCCCAGGGGTAACAGCAAAACAACAAAAAAATCTCCACAACTTCTTACTACTTACTACATTGTATGACCAAAAAAACACTAGAGCACTTTGCAACACATCTGGTTTTTATAGAAGTCCAACAAAATGTTCTACAGCATGTCTGCGATTGTGTTCTGTGGACAAGTGAGACAAAATTTGGCTTAATTTTTTTATGTTCTTGAAAAATTGATAATTTTGTGCTTGGAGGAATTAAAGGAACTGCACAACACCCAAATGTGATAACAACTCTGCTTGATGGATGAAGCATCATGGATTGGGGCTCTTTTGCTGCCTCACCTCTGAATGCTTTGCAAGCACAGAAGGAAATTTTACAGGTGAATATCAAAGCAGCGGTATATGACCTGAAGTGATACAAAAAATGCCCCAAAGTACGCAAGTAAAACAACAACAGAATTATTGCAAAGGGAAAAACTTCTTTTTCTGAAATAGTCAAGTCTGAGTGCTGATCTTGAGCTTTGGCTTGACCTGCAGAGGGCTGTTCCATCAAGAACAATCCAAGACATTTTTTAAGCACTTCTGGTGGAAGGAATGGTCCAGATTTCCTCCTCATTGTTCATCAAGTTCGTAAGCAGCTGCAGGAAATGTCTGCTGGATGTCTTTACTGGTAAAGGAGCCTGCGCTGAGTGATTACTCATTGTGTTCAATAAAGACATTAAAAGTAAAAAATGTTTGTGTGTTATTAGTTCAGATTATGCCTGTAACTGTGGTCTGACCACATTTTATGCATAATCAGTTCAGAATTCCAGAGGGATCTCTCTTCCTGCAACTAATCTAGCAAAATTATACATAGATCATCACTTACCTTAAATTCAGTCCTCTGATTTAATTTAACATGTTAGTTGTGATTAGTTGGGTCACTATAGAGAGATGGGGTGCAGGTCTAGTGTTTCCTGACACTATGATATTTCTGCCACTACAGCAATTAGAAAATTCTCCATTCTTCACATGATATGAATCCATCAAATAACATTCCAAACATATTTAGTGCATCTGTAGATGTGATAAGAGCAGCAGCACAACTGCACCAAAATGAATTTAGCACACTTCTCAAAAGTTCTCTGCCATATTTAATTTCTGTTTTGAAACTTACATGTTTGTTTATGCATTTATACAATACACTTCTATAACAGGTTTTTGTGTATTCAAATGCTTAACATTTTAAATTTGATTGTATTTATATCTTTAATTTTCTTGTATTTGGCACAATATTTGTCCCAGCTCCTATATTTGTATAATTCAGTTTGTTATGACTTGGTTTGTTACTCTTTTTACTCTCAATATCAATAGGACATAAAATACATTTTAAGCAGTTACTGCTTTCCATAAGTTTGTATCCATGCAAAAGTGATTACATGTTGTATTCTGATGTATATGCTTGCTCTATACTCAATTGTGTCTGGTTGATGTTGTTAACATTCTGTGTAGGTTGGAGATAAGGGTAAGCAGGGTCCTCAGGGAGGACGAGGGAAGCGCGGCCCTGCAGGCTCACCTGGACGTTCAGGTCCAGTTGGAGTCAAAGGGGTTCGAGGTGAACTAGGACCAGATGGCTTTCAGGGGCCACCAGGCCCACCAGTAAGTAAAATACAAGCATCTGAATTTTGGGAGGCTGGTACAAAAAAAGCATTAATGTAAAGTAGTACTTTATGTGTTCAGCACAGTAACCGACATTAAAAGCAGCTGTTCCACAACTGTGCCACTATCTCTGAACAGTGGCACAGAAACAACAGAGTAATTATTTGCTGTAGTAGTTACACTGACCAGCACATGCAGTGTTTGGTAACAACTTTGGTGTCAAAAACACATTTAAATAGTTTCTCATTAGCCTGTAGTTAGTCGTGACTCATAGCAAGAGTTTCAGTTAGTATGACTATAAATCTATAGTGGGCTTTGGGAAATATAGCTGGCCTTGTTCACTGATTTCCTCAGAAATGCAGCCATTGCTTTAGCATGCCCTGCACTGTAATATTGCATTTTACATGTCTCACAGTTGGGTCCCTTCCAGTGATGGATGTGGTAATCATTTCTTACACAGGGGCCGACCCTCCCGGCTCAGCATGTGATTGAGGTCTGTAAGAAAGTGGTCCTGGAACAGATGTCTGTCTTTGCCAACTCAGTGAGGAGGACATGTGCTGCTGTTTGTCCTCTGTATGGGGATGTTCCCATGGGTGCCTCCGGTCCCCCTGGACAGAAAGGACCCCCCGGACTTCCTGTGAGTTTTACACTTTGAATGTTCACTATTCAAGATGCATCAGTCTGCACTCTAGGAACATTTCCTTTAGAAAATCACTCCTCACATCCTGCAGACCTTTAGTTGAGGCACACTGTCACACAGAGTGCATTACATTCTCCATACATTGTTCATTATTGTCTGCCTGGCCGAGTAAAATGCAAACACATTGTGAAGGTCTGGACTGGACTAAGAGAGCTGAAGTATTTGGCAGAAACTCTTGGAATGAAAACATTACGATTTTCCACGTCTCCATGAGGACAAATAAGGAGTCACAGACTAGACACTTGGTCTGTTTTGAATGGTTTTTGGAGAGTATCGAGGCTGGCCTTGGAGTAGAAAGGCTTTTCCACATTATTATGCAGTGTAGAATCAATTCATGTCCCACAACTCCTAATCACAAAAACTCTGGCTGATAAATGTTCTTGAAACCATGACTATATAAGAATATTCCACTATATTAGATTACTGTTGGTAAGCCTGATGTTGTGGCGTCAAATGCCAAAACAAGTGATGCACCAGTACTGTGTAGTGTTTTCCCATCAGAGTATTGAATGATCAGCCAAATAAATCTTTGCAGATTTTTTATACAGAGCTGGTTAGAGGTGGACTTAATTCATGGCCAGGTTTATGCTGAAAACACAGAAAAGATTAACAATGTGTTTTCCTGTTGATGATGTTGTCAGGGGGATCCTGGTAATGATGGTGTTGAAGGAGAAGTGGGCCCACCGGGATTCTATGGAGAAGCTGGAGAACCGGGCCGAAAAGGAGAATCAGGTAGGAATAACAAAGGGGATAGACTTTGTAGAAATACAGTATATTTACATTACAAACAATATCTCACCAAGTCTTGTTTTAGAAAGAATCAGTGCTGGAAGAAAAAGATGATATCCTTTACTTAAACATGCATGATTTTATTTTTACAACCTCTTAGGAGCAGGACAAACAAATGAAATACATCAGTACTATATAAACACTGATCAAGTTCACATGGTGCACATGTTTAACATGGAGGAACTGTTTGGTATGTGTGTATGGTAGCACACAGAACTTCTTTATATGGCAACAGCTTTGATCTTTTGTTAATCTGAAAAATTACAAAGCTGTTTTAGGTGATCAGAATACTTTCTGACAACAATTTGAGCTACACTGCATCATACAAATATCTCACTCTTCTCATGTCATACAAAAGTATTCTCCCAAATTGGCAGTTGATTTAAGTTTTGCTCATGCCAGAGCTGCTGCTCCATATTGCTGCCTACTGTTTGAACTCCTGCATCCACCTATAGGCTTTGAGGGGGATGCTTACTTGTCACTCCCTACCCCAATTTCTATGCGTATCAAATATGAAGGCAATGACGGGCTCAGAGCTTAGCTGGCAATTTCTAATAACAATTACGGAAATACTCTGTTCTTGGAGTCTGTACAACCTGCATTACTCACTTATTTTGATGTAAGTTGTCAGACTGAATTGTGGTAAAGCCATAGCAAGGTTTTATTGACCTGGGCTTCAATATTAAATTTTAATAATATTCACAAAGGGAAAAAAAAGGAAAGCTGAACTGTAAGTGTGCGCAGACAGTCAGGATTTTCTTGCTTTTTTGCATCGTAGCTATTATAGCGTTTTTGTCTGTTTATTAAGTTCTTTTGCTTTCAGTTTTTCTTTTCAGTTTAGTTTCATTTTGATTATTTTCCAGTGTTCGCTCTTTGTTTATTTTTGTAGTTTAAAACGTTTCAGTTATGTTTTTATTAATTTCAACATTAGTTTTAGTTTTCTTAGTGTCCCTGGTAGTGTAGTGGTTTGCGCATTTGCCTCAGAAGTGAAAGGTCCCTGGTTCGATCGCAGGTGGGGACACAAGCCCCTCTCACCATGGAGGGTTGTGTCAGGAAGGGCATCTGGAGTAAAACCTCTGCCAAATTACCAATGCGGATTTATCCGCTGTGGCAGCCCCTTCGTGGAGAATACAAGGGAGCAGCCGAAAGGTACATTCATTAGTTTTAATTTTCTTGTTATTATTGTGACACAAGGTGTATTCATCAGGAGCATGATTTAAAATGTTTATATTTTTACAAGTATTACAATACTCAACTCACACTCATTAAATATAATGTTCAAATCCCACTGATTTTGCCAAATTTGAGCCTTACAATGAAAATGAAAGTAAACTGGTATTTATATAAATTTTTATGTATGACCTTATATTACTACTCTGTAGAGGATTATTAATCAATATTTGGTATTGTAATTTTTACTGTAATTATTGGACTTGCAGCTTTATTGCAATAATACAATATTTTTGTTGCATTTATGAAATTATAACAGTAAAACGAAGAAAACTGTTTAGTTTTTATGGAATAATTGTGAAGTTGAGGAAAAAATATCTGTTAGTATGTATAAGCCTATTTTGAAATAAAGTTGCTATAAGGCTCTATAGGTCACTTTTTCAAATGAGTCAAAGGTAGCCTATTTTGATAATAAACATATGTCAGCCTAATGAACAATGAAAAACACACTAACGTTCTTCTTCTTCTTCTTTCGGCTGTTCCCGTTAGAGGTCGCCACAGCGGATCATCTGCCTCCATCTCATCCTATCCCTTGCATCCTCTTCCCTCACACCAACCCTCTGCATGTCCTCCTTCACTACGTCCATGAATCTTCTCTGTGGTCTTCCTCTTCTCCTCTTGCCTGGCAGCTCCATACTCAACATCCTTTGTCCAATATATCCACTATCCCTCCTCTGAACATGTCCAAACCATCTCAGCCTTGCCTCTCTGACTTTGTCTCCAAACTTCTCAACATGAGCTGTCCCTCTGATGTACTCATTCCTAATCCTGTCCATCCTGG
>VUQH01054276.1:0-13614 GCA_015106775.1 Etroplus canarensis | reverse complement strand
ATGCACCTAAACTCAATTTTGAGCTTCATGGCAAAGGCTGTGAATACTTACGTACATGTGATATCTTGATTTTTTTATTTTTAATAAATTTGCAAACATTTCAAATACATTTTTTTTTCACATTGTCATTAGGGATGCTGTATGTTGAATTTTGAGAGAATGAATTTAATCTTCTTTGGAATAGGGCTCTCTCTCTCTCTCTCTCTCTCTCTCTCTCACTATCTATCTATCTATCTATCTATATATATATATATATATAAATATATATGTGTGTGTGTGTGTGTGTGTGTATGTGTGTGTATGTGTGTGTGTATTGCATCCCCTTTAGATCAGTATCAGTATATAGTGGATGCACTTCTGGCTGCAATCACAGCACTGAGACTGTGTGGATATGTCTCAATCAGGCTAGCACATCTGGACACTGCAATTTTTCCCCAATCTTACAAAACAGCTCAAGTTCTGTCAGGTTGCTCAGGGACTGGGCATGAATAGCTTTTTTTCAAGTCCAGCCACAAATTCTTGATTAGAATGAGATCTGGGCTTTGACTTGTCCAATCCAGAACCTTCACCTTGTTGTCTTTGAACCATTTTTGTGTAGCTTTTGCTGTATGTATGGGGCTGTAGTCTTGCTTGAAAATAAATCTTCTCCCAAGCCGTAGGTCTCTTGCAGACTGAGTCAGATTGTCTTCCAAAAACTTGGTGATATGTTTCTGCATTCATGTTCCCCTCTACCTTTACAAGCCTTTCAGGGCCTGCTGCTGAGAAGCATCCCCAGAGCATGATGCTGCCACCATCATGCTTCATGATGGAGATGGTGTGTTTGTGGTGATGTGCATTGTTTGGTGTTTGCCAAACACAGAGTCTAGTCTAATGACTAAAAAGCTCAGTTTGTGTCTCATCAGACCAAAGAATCTTCTTCCAATTGACCTTGGAGTCTCCCACATGCCTTTGGGCAAATTTCAGGTGAGATTTCATACGAGTTTTTTTCAAGAGTGTTTTCTCTTTGCCACTCTCCCATACAACTTCGACTGCTGAAGAATACAGTCAACAGGTGTTGTATGTACAGTCTCTCCCATCTGTGCCACTGAAGCTTTAAACTCCTTCAGAGTGGTTGTACTGTAGGTGTCCCTCACTGATCTTCTTCATGGACGGTTACTCAGTTTGTGAGGATGGCCAGCTCTAGTCATATTTAGACAAGTGTCATACTCCTTCCATTTCTTAATAATGGATTTGACTGAACTCCATGGGATATCAGGTGATTAGGAAATCTTTTTGTAGCATCTCCTGACTTCTACTTTTCCGTGATCTTTTCTCTGAGTTGCTTGGGGTGTTCTTTTGTCCTCATGTTGCAACTGTAGCAGGAATACTCTTAAACCAGAGACTGGACCTCCCAGACACAGCTGTTTTTTACTATATTTACCTGACACACATCAGCTGCACTCAGGTGATCTCCATTTCACTAATGGGGACACTACTGGATTCAACTACCAAACTCTTGTTGAATTAGGTCAGTCCCTTTAAGGGGGTGAATATTTATGCAAACATTTATTTTAGACTATATATTTTTAATCAGTTGAAATTATTTTGAAAGAATCTGTTTTCAGTTTGACATGACAAAAGGTTTTTTTTTGCAAATTCTTGTCAAAAAAGCCAAATTATATTGATCATGATTTCATTTATTAAAGCAATAAAAGGGTGAAGGGGGTGCACAACTTTTCTAGGCATTGTACCCTGTCATTGGTCCACTGGAGAGAGCAAAGTAGTGGACAAAACCATCTCCATTCCACATTTTAAGACTCAACAACTGAACTCATTTAACTAACTAATAATTTTGCTTTCAACTTCATTTTGTATAGACTTTGTAGATAAACTGTTTTATTTGTAATGAATAGATTTTAGATGTAATAGTCTTTCCACACTCTGACTGTGTATGTGACATTGCAAATCTTCTGATGGTTACCATGGTGATCCAGCAGGTTGTTCTAATGATATTTGATACCCCACAGAGAATCAGGCTTTCCCCAATAGATTCCAATGTAATTGGTCCCAATAGGGGAGAAAATGAATTCAATTTAACTTTATTATTAGTAGTCGTATTTTTTTTTCAGAAAAGTTGAGAGGAAACCTGTCAGAAAACCCTCAACGAATCATAAATCACGAGAGACCAAATTAGATCCTGACAGTGCGAGGAGCACAGCTGGAGTCAAGCCTATTCAGAAATTAATTAACAATAGAAACCTGTAAACTTGAGAGAGTGTAACTGATACTGTCTTGCAGTAGATGTATTTAGAAAGTATCCAACTTCAGCTCATTTTCAGTTTACCTCCATCCTCCAGACATTGATTCTGCACTAATTCTGAATATGTGGCTTAATCAATGTTTTCTGTAGACACTGATTTACTTACTTGACTTCACTTTCTTTAATATGTCCTGCTAGTTCTTCAACAAATTTTTCTCCTTTCATCCAGTAGATGATGGGCCTTCTGTTTTCTCCACTGTAGCCGAAAAAGGCCTTGCACTCCAGACTGAGAGGCATACCTGCAACACACACAACAAACCACTGTTAGGAACCATCATTATGCCACACGGAAGACGCAGCTGACTCTTCAAACTAGCTGCAGTCCAGGCTGAATGGAAAACACGCATTAAAGACAACACCATAATTTCACTGAAGAAGAAGCTTGGGCTCAGAAGGAGTCATTAAACAAAGGTGGCACATTTTGGTGTATTTCCTTTCTCGTTTCTGAAAAGTGGTGTCCAGATGATAGTCGGAAGGCTGCCGCCACAGGGGGCCAGTGACGAAAACCACTCGAGGTGTGCAGCGGGGGGCCTGCAGGGTCTCTTGGAAATGTGAACCTGAAATAATTACTGCTTCTTCCTCGTGGCAGTAGTATCACTTTAAAGAGAAGTGTGTGAAAACATTTCTGGAATTGTGAGAGAAGAGAAACACTGCCGTCTATACTAAGATGAAACTTTGCCAGCCTTTCATACAAATGTACAAGCCTGTGGCGATAGGCAGCAGACACTGAAAATGTAGTGTGGTGAGGTGGTGGAAAGTGAGGCTAACAAATGTTAGCACAAGTAGAAAATGTTTAGCTTACATGAGAAATATATGCTTATCCCAAGCATCTGCCAATCTACTCCATAAGCCTACAGAGAATAGAGGAAAGTGGAAAGAGACTACAGGAAAATTGCATTAAATCAATAAAACATGCACACACCTTTCACACAGTTGCACAAGGAACTATTCAGTAATAAATTAAAATATTAATTTACACTATGCAGGGATGGATTTGTTTAGTGCTAACACATACTACCAACATATTACTGGAGGTTAATTTGTGGGGCAATCAGTATTACTTTGTGCTGCACAGGCACTATATTTAAAAGACAGAACTCAGCTTTGATAGTGCTTTAGTTTCCCCTCAGAATGCCATACAATTAAATTCTTGCTTGTTACAGCATATCTGTGTGACAGAAAGTCATCTTCTCTTACGTTTAACAGTTTTTTTCCAACTGCCTTTTGAAATTCAATTTAAATTGTTTGATTTGTTGAATTTAAATTATTATATATTTTCCAAATCATTATTGTTTACTTTAAGCACTTTAAGACCTGAGAGAATAAAGCAACTTTAGTTTGATGTGATTCATGAAGCGTTGCAGTGTTGCAGCAAGGCACTGCAACACTCACACGTGTCAGACCACAGTGTGACTGCACCTGGCTCCAGGACTTCTTGGACAGACAGGAATATTAATCTGAGTGGTAGGAGGAGATGTGGAGGGATTTTGATAGCTGTGATTTAAAAGTTGCGTAATCTCAGACATACTGAGCCTTCATGTGGCGTGAATATTGAACAGCTAGCTGTTAGAATGAGTTAATAATACTTGCTGAGAAAATTTGTCATTGCTGTTGCAGTTTGAATCAACACACGGTTTGGATTCCTCCACCACCTGATACAGAGGTCATCCCAATGATTGTGGTTGTAATGAACAGCCATGGAAAATTATTGGATCCTCATTAACGTCTGCACCACTTACTGGACATACAAATGAACACTTTCTCTAACACCTGTTTCACCTTCATGGCTACAGGGAGTGATGCACAGGTCATTTGCCATCTTGTACAACAGTTCCTGCATTCATTTTAGATTTGAGCTCCTTGTTGCATCATGTTTGATTTTTATTTATTTAGCTCTTTACTTTTTTCCCCCGGTAGCGTAGTGGTTTGTGCATTTGCCTTACAAGCGAAAGGTCCTTGGTTCAACCCCAGGTGGGGACACAAGCCCCTCTCACCATGGAGGGTTGCGTCAGGAAGGGCATCTGGCCTAAAACCTCTGCTAAAATACCAATACGGGTTAATCCGTTGTGGTGACCCCTTGGTGGAGAATACAAGGGAGCAGCCAAAAGGTACACATTATAGCCATTTCCCAAACTTTGAGATAAATAACGTACTTTTTGTCTCTTCTTATTATTAGTATTTCCCCAACAACTAGAGGCGGCCTTTTGTTGATAAATCTCAAGGAAAACGAATGCAATTAGTCCTGCTAATTAATTCAGTTCCAACTGAGACAGCATTTTCTGTGATGAACTCCAACATGTCTCAGATACATCTGTGCCCAGTGCTGGGTATTTTAATATCAGACGTGATGCCAGACTTTAATGGTGTTGCAAAGAGAATAACTGCCTCAGCTGTTCTCATTACACTAAATGATGCATAGCTTATTGACACACAGTTTCATTCATAATAATGCATTCATGCATAAGACAGTCTGTTTATTCATAAATAGTGAATAGTATGACAGTCTTTTATTCATTCATTATTCCATGTCTGTAATGCAGTTGTATTAAAGTTTGAATTAGCCACAGAAGTAGTGACAGAACAGAAAATCATTCAAGTCAATTCATATTCATGAGTATGATTATCATTTTATTTATAATAGGTCTTTCTGAATATTACTATTTTCTCACTGATGCAGGTATGAACTCTACTTGTAAATATTAAAAACAGTCTGTCTTGAGTCTATGTTTGTGTCATATTGTAAAATGTTGTATCAGTTGCGGTGCATGCCAGACAATTTTAAGGTTGATAGAGCATTAAATTGGATCAGTGGTATGTATACAGCTTCAGAACTAGAAATGCTTTTTGAAAGAAGAACCCTGGCCTTCTGTTAGGCATTCTGTCATACCCAATAAATATTTGTCAAGTTTCAGTTCAGTTGTCCAAGTGTAACCTTTTGCTCATCACTTATTTGAGTCAGTATGGTCCTTCTTCTTTTACTATCAGCTGCTTCCTTTAAGGGTTGCCACAATGGAGGATTTGCCTCCATCTCACCCTATACCTTGCATCTTCTTCCCTCACACCAACCCTCTGCATGTCCGCCTTCACTACATAAATAAACCTTCTCTGTGATCTTTCTCTTTTCCTCCTGCCTGGCAGCTCCATTTCCAACATCCTTTGCCCAATATATACACTATCCTTCTGATGTACCTCCACCTCCTGTGTTGCTGTCAGTGCCACTGTCTTCAAACCATACACCATAGCAGGTCTCACTACCACCTTCTCTTTCACTCTTGCTGCGATCCTTCTGTCACAAAGCACCCTTGACGCTCTTCTCCACCCACTCCACCCTTCCTGCACTCTCTTCTTTACCTCTCTTGTGCTCTGTCTGTTGCTTTGGATGGTTGACCCTAGGTATTTAAACTCATCCACCTTCACTAACTCTACTCCTTGCATCTTCACCATTCTATCTACCTCCCTATCATTCATAGCAGGCATTCTGTCTTGCTTCTACTGAATTATTCCTCTTCTCTCCAGTGCATACCTCCACCTGCTCCCTACCCTCACTACGAATCACAATGTTACCTATGAACATCATAGCCCACAGAGACTCCTGCCTCGCCTCATCTGTCAACCTGTCCATTACCATTGCTTATAAGAAGGTGCTGATGTAATCCCCTACCCCCATCACTCCAGCCACAGCCCCTACACTAAAAGTCCCTACTCTCACCTCCAACCTCCTAACTTTTCTTCTCTTTCACTGCCTCCAATCCTGCCTTCCCCCTGTCCTCCTCTTTAATCTTTGCCCAACAGTAGCATATTTTCCACCAGCACCTTCCTGGTCAACAGCACTGGTGGGGATCGATGTTGATGCAGGCATAGACCAATCCATCTGTAAATCTTGTTTTTCATCTGCATATTTGCTTTGGCCAGAATTTTACACTTCCTGACACAACTATCCTCATTTATGCAGGCTTGAAGTAATCTGGCGTGTACACCCCCCATCCATGGCTGGATTTAAATCAGTATGGTAGTTCATACAATCTGTCACACAGTCCTTCAGTGTGTGAAGTGGGAAGAGGAAAAAACTGTAAAATTTGAGGGAGAACTTGCCAGAGCTCTAGAATTCTTTATGGGGTGGTAACTTATTCAGATAAAGTCCTTGTAAGACAAAAAAAGAAATTCTTCATGAAACTTCAGAAACTCCACATGCAACAGATGCGAATCAGTACTTTTAGTGCTATACATAGAGCTGCTGGAAGAATGAATCAACAATACTCGGAACACACACACATAAGCACGCAGTCAGCATCCACACATACTTTCACACATACTCATGTAAGACCTTGAAACCCCCATCACTCTATGATTACAGCTATCAGTGGTGATGATGAAGTATTAATGAGCATTCTAATGAGCGCTACCTCGTTAGGCAGTCAACTAGCAGATAATTATGATAGACCTCAGTATTATCATAATGATAGCTCTGTCAGCACCGTCAAGAACCGACACTGAATGTTAACATTCAGCGTATATCTGTGTGTTTGTTGTCAGCTTTGACTGGAAGTTAACAATTTACTTTCGGCGATACTTTTATGAGCAGCGAGTGGGAAATTCAGGTGTCCTGTGCCAGTTTTGTCAGGTAATTATCTCTTCCTGAAGAACTTCGGAACATTTGGAGCAGCAAAAGTAAAAATCTTCACAAACTGGTCACAGGTTGAATAAACATGAGGTTCTGACAGTTGGTCAATGCAAAATGCAGCCGTTTTCATATGGAAATGTCTATGTTTGGTGTCACTGCATCGCTTATTTTGATTGATAGAAAAGGGGAGAGAAGAGGAGACAGGAGGCTTTGACTTCTGTCAGTCTCGAAATTATAATTTCTAACAAGCTAAGAGAACAACACATCTGCCTCTTGTGTGTGTGTGTGTGTGTGTGTAAGTAGCTGTGTGTATTTGAGCTCTGCAGTAATTGATTAGCACCCTGAGGGTGTGTTTGTGTTCTCAGCATGTTATGGTGATTAAAATCATCAACTTTGTTTGCACTTGTGTGGCATGAGGGTGTGTGTGTGGGAGCCACTGTGTGTGTGTATGTCTCTCCGGCAAATAGGAATACAGGCCCTGAAATCCAGTCTGCATTTAATACAGCTGAGTCGAGTCACATTTCTATTTGTGGCTGTAGCAGCAGGGTATTTGTAGGAAGTGGAGAAAAAAGAAGGGTTGGTGTTGTGTTGTTGTCATTAGTATCAAAGAAAGATTGATGGGAATTTTCTCAATTTGATGCATCATCATTTCACACTGCTGCTCAGTGTGATCACAGCTACATTCTGTTTTCTTTGGTGTGACAAACAAAGGAAGAGCTCACTCTGCCCAATCACAAGTGAGTTTGCAAACAGAAGTCTCGTGACCACAAAGTCGAAGTCAATCTGACTAAACCTTTTTTTTTTGTATCTTTACTTTATCCTGACAGATTTGTCTGTACTCCTCAGTGTAGCCTCTCTGACATTCACAGATGCACATAAAGAAGCAGCGAAATATGAGCATCAGTCCAGACTGCGCGTTGCCCTTGGTTCATTTTTTAATGCTTCTATCCAGGCATGAGGAGCTGCTGGTTATCAGACATCAACATCTGTTTCCTTCTGCCTGTAAAGTCTTGTGCTTTTGAGGTTGTTTCTTGTCACAGGTTCGTACCACATTCTCACAGCACAAGATTCCCACTGCTGTTTGTTTATTACACTGAATTTGTTCATTCCAGCCATATTTGAACAAATGTAACATATTAATTTAATCTTAACCCAAATAAACCACTCTGAATATGTATCTTTTGATAATGTAGTTCACATCCTTATCAGGATAGCAGCTGCATGAGAAGCGGAATTTTCATCAGTAAGTAGAACTGTACAGTCATGGTAAAAAGAAAGTATACCCTCTTTAAATTTTAAGGCTTTACATAACACAACATTATAAAAAAAATAAAAATAAATACTGGTCCTCAGTGTGTTCTAAAATTAGGCAAATACAACCTCAGATGGGCAATGATGGGGTGGGTGGTTCTGGCAAGAATCGAGTCAGCTCCACATCAGCAGCCCTCTGGTTCCCAACCAGTCACCGTCGCACTGAGCCACTGCCACCCCTTAAGCAAAGGCGCACACAACTTTTTCAGTGAGTTACTCAGGTGAGTACCAGGACATGGTGTTTGGTACCCACTCAGCAAGGTCTTAAGTGCAGTCATCCTCACTGTCCTCTTGAGTGTCTCCCTCATAGTCCTCTACTTCAGCTTCCTGCACAGTAGGTTGTTGAAGATGATGCAGATGCACCTCCCTGTCCCTGGCTGAGCCTCTGCTTAGCTGTCTCCATCCATAGTCAACAGCTGGCCTTGGGTCAAATGTCTCAGTGGTCTTCTTTTACAGGTGAATGTGCATCAGAGCTGTGAGCTGAGCATGTGACAGATGAGATCTGTATTTGTTTTTTATTATGTTGAGAATCCTCTCTCACAGGTGGCACTGCTCAAAGGTAGTGTTAAAGATAGTTTAACCATCTTGATGATGTTGGTGTAAGCAAATGGATTGCTTGTATTTATTATTCAGATCAAGTCATACACAGAGGAACCTGCCAAGCCTGTCCTGCTTGCTTTAACTGCATCCATTCTGCTACAACGGTCTCTGTCAACTTGCAAAGTAGCTTCATATTTCTGAAGAATGGTGCAAACTGTTGTGTTGCCAAAATGGTGGAGGTCCTGCATTTCCTGAGTTCTTCAGTGCGTGCACACAATGTGGACAAGGGAGTCTCCCACTGCAGCCAGTTGCTGTAATTTTGGCACAACGCTGCTGTAAATCCCGATGTTGACAGCAGCCCCAACTGTACACACAGCAACCAACTTTGTCCTCCAGTCAACCAAGCCTGCATCCTGGAAAAGCTTCACAAGTCCATCTGTTTAGGCCTGTGCAGTTTGATCAGCACCCTATTCAATCAGTCCAAGGAAGTCTAGGATGGATGCTCCGGTGCTGGACACAGACACAACATAAACTATCTCCTGCTTGGTTTTAGTTATGACCTCAGATCCATCAAAAATCAGTCCGCTGTTGGAGTCTGCTGACTCCAACTTGGCACATAACTCCCTGCTGATAGTGCACGCAATTGTCTGCATGATCCATATGGCCCCTTCACGTGAATGGTATGCTCTTCCAATATTAACTCCTAGCCTCTCCAGTAAAGAAAATATCCTCATCGTAGGAAGATATGGGACGTGCGTAATCAACTTTGTGAAAGTCGAGCAGAAAACTGTTACACAGAGCTTGCTGTTGTTCTTCATTCAACTTATTTCACCGACTAGCTTGTGGATGGCTGGATACTGCTTCTTTACTAGCTTGTTTATTATGAATAACCTGTGCCACATTTATGTGCTCCTTGCTCTTTTCTTGTTTGTCAAATAAAGGACCACTGAAATTCTTTGAGCCTGTGTAAAATGCACCTGTTTTGTCAGCAAGATGTGGATGCGAGCCGCATATCTTATAATGTGCTGGGCATTTCTTCTCCACCCACATCTTTTCATTCCCCATGCATTTATTTGCTACTGCTGCATGTCATTAAATGTTGTCTTCTCTCTCCCAGTCTGTGTGTCTCTTTGCTCTCCTTTCTCTCTTTCCCAACCAGTGGAGGCAGATGGCTGCCCCTCCCTGAGCCTGGCTCTGCCAGCGGTCTCTTCCTGTTAAAAGTGAGTTCTTCCTTCCCACAGTCGCCAAGTGCCTGCTCGTAGGGGACTGTCTGATTGTTGGGGTTTTCTCTTTAACCATTTGAGTACCTGTCAGGTACTCAAATGCGCAATAGTGACACTGACACGAATTACGTTAAACAGCCATGGTTTTTGTCATGCATGCGTACCTGTGTACCAGTTATGTGCACACCTGCCCATAAGTCATGCAACAGTACAGTGGTCCCAAGCACACCAGCAAATCTACAACAGAATGGCTAAAAAACAACGCAATGGGCCATTCAAAAACCAGACCTCAACCCAATTAAAATGTTGCGGCAGGCTCTTAAGAGAACTGTGCAAAAACGAATGTCCGCAAACCTCAATGAACCGAACGAACATTGTAAAGAAAAGTGGACCAAAATTCCTCCATGATAATGTGAGAAACTGATAAAGTCAAACAGAAGTTGATTACCTTAAGTTTTAGTTGCTAAAGGTGGTTCTACAACTCAGTGGTGAACCCAAGCTCTTCAGAGGACTTTAGTCTTTTTCACCATTTTTGGTTTACCATAACTCCCAGAGCAGAATTGTTTTTCTCTAAACATGACAAGAAGGGGTTCCTGCCCAAGTGTCACTAGGTGATGAGTTGGAAGTGAGTGGTGAAGAGCAATGGCTCAGCCAGTGGAAACAAGTATAGGAGTTTTACTGGAGAAAAAACACAGAGTGACACGAATGTTGATGTTGCCCCAGATCCGCTAGATGTGCAAATACTCCAATCAACAATAGAGTTACTTAACACCGACCTACTCTGAATTATATCATTTGCTGTGACAGCGATTCCAGGAGGAACTGGATTGTGTTGCCAGTGATAGTTCATATGGATGAAAAGTGAGACGAAGGGACATATCAAGATGCAGAATTCATAGAAATCTCAAGTCTGTCTTACTCATTTCTAAGTGTTTTACTTGTCACTCTTTGAGATTCCCTGCTCTCTCTTTGTTTTTTACTTTTTATCACTAAAATAGATCCTCGCTCCTATCTTGTCTCCTTGCCATTTCCCTCTGTGTCAGAATTTTTCTCTTTACTTTACCCCTTCTCAGTCTTTTCTTTTGCTCACTCTGCCTCTTTCTTCTTGTCCCCCTCTGTATGGAAACAGTCCACATACAGTGCTACATACAGATGCATACAATGCCTTTAATAAATGAAATCATAGTCAATATAATTTTGCTTTTTTGGGCAGAAATTTGCAAAAAACCTTCTATCATGTCAAAGGGAAAACAGAGTTTTACAAACTAATCTCAGCTAATTAAAAATATATAAGATAAAATAAATGTTTGCATGAATATTCACCCCCTTTAAAGGGGACCAGGGAAGTCCAGGCTCTGCTTCATCAGTATTCCTGCTGCAATTGTAATGCGAGGACAAAAGTACATTCCAAGCAACTCAGAGAAAAGATCATTGAAAAGCAGAAGTCAGGAGATGCTACAAAAAGATTTCCTAATCACCTGACATTCCATGGAGTTCAGTCAAATCCATCATTAAGAAATGGAAGGAGTATGTCACTTGTCTAAATCTGCCAAGAGCTGTCTGTCCTCACAAACTGAGTGACTGGGCAAGAAGAAGAATGGTGAGGGAGGCCACCAAGACATCTACGACCATTCTGAAGGAGTTTAAAGCTTCAGTGGCTGAGATGGGAGAGACTGTACATACAACACCTGTTGGCCGGGTTCTTCACCAGTCAAAGCTGTATGGGGGAGTGGCAAAGAGAAAGCCACTGTTGAAAAAATCTCATATGAAATTGCTCATGTGGGAGGCTCCAAGATCAACTGGAAGAAGGTTCTTTGGTCTGATGAGACAAAAACTGAGCTTTTTGGCCATTGGACTAGATGCTATCACACCATCTCTGCACTGGAAAGTATTATGGTGGCAGCATCACGCTCAGACCCTGGAAGGCTTGTAAAGGTAGAGGGGAACGGAATGCAGAAAACTATCACCAAATCCTGGAGGGCAATCTGATTCTGTCTGCAAGAGAACTATGGATTGGGAGAAGATTTATTTTCCAGCAAGAAAACGACCCCATACATACAGCAAAAGCTACACAGAAATAGTTCAAAGACAACAAGGTCAAAGTTCTGGACTGGACAAGTCAAAGTCCAGATCTCATTCTAATCAAGAATTTGTGGCTGGACTTGAAAAAAGCTGTTCACGCCTGATCACTAAGCAACCTGACAGAGCTTGAGCTATTTTGTAAGGAAGAATGAAGAAAATCTGCAGTGTCCAGGTGTGCTAGCCTGATTGAGACATATCGACAAAGATTCAGCGCTGTGATTGCAGTCAAAAGTGCATCTAAGAAATACTGATCTAAAGGGGGTGAATATTTATGCAAACATTTATTTAGACTATATATTTTAATTAATAGACATTAGTTTGTAAAATTCTGTTTTTACTTTAAAGTGACAAGCTTTTTTGCAAATTCTTGTCAGGGGGGATTGGATATTTTTATAGGCATTATAGGCATATCATTGTCAGTGTCAAGCAACACCTTCATGTACCCCCAGTAGCATCCAAGAACAAGAAGGCCAGATTAGATTTTGACAGAAAACATCTAAAAGAGCCTACCTAGTTCTGGAAAGCCCCTTGAATTAAAGCTGAATGTCTGCACTTCAGTCACATCTTGATTGGTTGAGTTTAAACCCACTCTAATGTGTAAAGAATAATTGCCCAAAAACCTATGGACCTAATTTTATATGTGGACAAATACAGTTGAAACCAGAAGTTTACATACACTGTGTAAAAAGACACAAACATTTTTTTCTCACTGTCTGAAATTAAATCAGACTAAACGTCTCCTGTTTTAGGTCAGTTAGGATTGCCAAATTATTTCTATTTGCTAAATGCTGCAATAATGAGAGAGAGAATATTTTAGAGATATTTTTATTATGTTCTTCAATGTCAGAAGTTTTCATACACAAATATTACTATGCCTTTAAACAATGTGGGAAAACCCAGATGATGATGACATGGCTTTGGAAGCTTCTGATAGATTAACTGAGAACATTTGAGCTAATTGGAGGCATGCCTGTGCATGTATTTTAAGGCTACACTCAAACACACCACTTCCTTGTTTGACATTATGGGAAAATCAAAAGAAATCAGCCAAGATATCAGGAAGAGGATTGTGAAGCTCCAGAAGTCTGGTTCATCCTTGAGTGCAATTTCCAGATGCTTGAAGATGCCACATTCATCTGTTCAAACAATTATCCACAAGTATAAACAACATGGGAATGTCCAGCCATCATACCGCTCAGGAAGGAGATGGGTTCTGTGTTCCAGAGATGAACGTATTTTGGTGCGAAACGACGTGCAAATCAACCCCAGAACCAAAGCTAAAGACCTTGTGAAGATGATGGCTGAAGCTGGTGAGAGTGTGTCATTATCCACAGTCAAACGAGTCCTGTACCGATATGGGCTAAAAGGCCACTCAGCCAGGAAGAAGCCTTTACTCCAAAAGCAAAATAAAAAAGCAAACACAAACAGGGACAAAGACTCTCATTTTTGGAGACATGTCCTATGGTCTGATGAAACTAAAGTGGAACTGTTTGGCCATAATGACCATCGTTACATTTGGAGGAAAAAGGGGGAAGCAT
>VUQH01054273.1:0-14577 GCA_015106775.1 Etroplus canarensis | reverse complement strand
GCCATTTCCATCCTTCTTGCAAAATCCACTACCATCTGTTCCTCCACATTCCTCTCCTTAACACCATACCTACTTAACACCTCCTCATCCCCTCTGTTCCCTTCACCTACATGCCCTCTGAAGTCTGCTCCAATCACCACTCTCTCTCCCATGGAAATACTCTCTACCACTTCATCCAACTTACTCCAGAATTCCTCTTTCTCTTCTAACTGGCATCCAACTTGTGGGGCATATGCACTAACAACATTCAGCATCACACCTTCAGTTTCCAGCTTCAAAGTCATCATTCTGTCTGACACTCTCTTCACCTCCAGAACACTCTTCACATACTCTTCCTTCAAGCTCTCTCCCTTTACTAGTCATAGTCCCTACAGTTAAAGTCCCTATTCTCACCTCCACCCTCCTACCTTTCCTTCTCTCTCTCTGCCTCCTAACACGCTTTCCCCCTCTCCCCCTCCTTAGTCTTCATAAAGGTTCATATAGCCAAATTAATAAAACAACTTACATGTGGCCGTGGTGCGACAGTTTGTTGTTGCTGTTCTTTGACATTGTGTGTCTCCGTATCTCGGATCGCTAATGAAGGAAGACTCAAACGTTCAAAAAAACAAAAACAAAAAAACACATAACAGCTAACGTAAACGTCTGAAGATAAGTGGCGCTACGCGAGCTAACGTTACAGCACTACGGTACAAAAACAAAGTATTTACATGATATGAAACAATAAAAATACATTTAAAAATATAACGACCGAATTAGGTTCTCTCTCTGAATTGGGACACAGCCGTTGTTTACAAATGCTTCCGGGATAATGTAACCTGCGATCTAATTGGAGACCAAACAGCCAATCAGAGTGTACTTTCATCCAGTCCTCTGATTGGTTCAAATTCTTCAATGGCTCTCTCAGGATAAAGGCACAAATATAAGGCCAACCTGAGCGGGTGTGGAGTACAAACCTGAGTGCGCTCAGAGTGGAGAGGTTGAGAGAGAGAGAGAGAGATGGGAAGCGGTAGCGAGCAGCGGTCTGCTGGCGCAGTGACCATCAGTTTGTGAGAAGAACATTGAGTAAAACTGAATGAGAGCAGTTACAAAGTATATTTTTCTGTGCTTAAATTCTGCCATTGTTCGCTCAGGATAATGGATAACCCAGCGACCAGAATGAACTTGGCCGCTGCTAGACGCGCGTCCGCTGCTGGATACCGGTTACCGGAGCGATACACAACAGCCCAGACACCGGCGGGCAGGACGCGGTGCGCCAAAGGACCACAAGCAGACCAGCGTGACCCCGTTAAGCAGGACCAATTGTGGAAACAGCTGATGTGGAAAGAAAAGAGAGGAGCCATGGAATGGTGAGCGCGGCTTAAGTAGGCTAGACTATCACAGCTTGTAAGAAGGTGGGTTTCCAGGTCTTTTTGTTCTCCAAGGGGTAGCACAAGGGGGACCTCTCCCCTCACACATCAAGTGTCATATGCAAAACAGCAGCAAGAGCTTAAACTTTGTTTTGGTTTGTTTTTTAGGTGGTGAAACAACTATTTAGCATTAAATATAAAGTAAAAGGAACATCTTTTGAGAACCACAAACGCACACTTATATTCATATATACACAAATATATGTTTTATTGAGTCATTTTCTTCTTCTTCTTCTTCTTCTTCTTCTTCTTCTTCTTCTTCTTGTAAATTTTATTGGCGGTTGGCAAACAGAGTGCATTACCACCACCAACTAGTATCCTGTCCACCCGTATCATCCCTGCGCAGGGCCCGCGACTCTGGCGTCGTCAGCCAATGATCATTTCCCCTCCTGGGATATGATCATAGAGCGCAGACCTCCGCCAAGCATGATCCAAGGCATGATCAACAAGGCACCAGCATCAAAGGCATGATCATCAAGGCACCAACATCAAAGGCATGATCATCACAGTGCCTTTGATGATCATGCATACAGATATATCACTATTACTTCAGTAGTTATTGATGTCATGGCACGATCCCATCACCCGATTCTTCCCAAAATGTAATCAAATGTTCCTTTTATGAGGCCGAATCCATAAAAAAAAAAAAATCAGCCAAATCCGTTCATAACTTTTTGAGATATTTTGCACACAGACTGGCAGAAAATAGAAAATAAAGAGAAAAAGAAGCTAAAAAACATTCGTACCTTTAGCTGCTCCTTTGTATTCTCCCCAAGGGGTTGCCACAGCAGCTTAATTCACATTGGTAATTCGGCAGAGGTTTTACATCAGATGCCCTTCCTGGTGAGAGGGGCTTGCTTCCCCACCTGGAATCAAACCAGGGACCTTTTGCTGGTCAGGCGAATGTGTAAACCACTACACGATGGGGGACACTTAGAAGATAAAAAATATACATAGTCCAATATGGTAGTCTAAAGTTAAATAATACAATTTACAGTATATACACAGTATGGCAATAGGAAATAGTCCAGGTGTCAAGGGGAGGAGCTGTAAAGTTTGATGGCCACAGGTAGGAATGATTTCCTGTGGCGTTCAGTGGTGCATTGAGGTGGCATGTGTCTATTGCTGAATGTGCTCTTGTGCCTGTTCAGCATGTCATGAATCAGAATCAGAATACTTTGTTAATCCCAGGTGGAGAAGTCACATTGTTGCTACAGACACACAGTTATATATAAATTAATGAATATATAAAAAATATGTAATGAATATAAATCTGTGGGCAGAAACATGAAGATTAAATATGTAACATGTATGTAACAAGGTCAAATCTAACATAAATACTCCAACCTTAAACAATACTATATACAATATGTAAAAGACATGGCACGTGAAAATAGTCTAGGTGTCACAGTGAGGAGTTGTAAAGTTTGATGTCCACAGGTAGGAATGATTTCCTGTGGCATTCTGTGGTGCATCGCGGCAGAATAAGTCTGCTGCTGAACATGCTCCTGTGTCTGTCCAGCACGTCATAGAGAGACTGTGAAGGATTGTCCAGTATTTTCCTTAACTTGGACAGCATCCTCCTTTCTGACACCGCTGTCAGAGAGTCCAGCTCCACACCCACAACATTACTGGTCTTGCGGATCAGTTTGTTGAGCCTGTTGGTGTCCGCTACTCTCAGTCTGCGGTCCCAACACACTACAGCATAGAGGATGGCACTGGCTCATAAAACATCCTGAGAATCGTCCAGCAGATTTTGAAGGACCTAAGTCGTCTCAGAAAATAGAGACGGCTCTGGCCCTTCTTGTTAGATGGCTTCTGTGTATTTGTAATCCTTCACTGTCTCCACACAGACCCCATGGATGGAAACAGGGATCACTGGTTTTTCATGTTGCAGCAGGATAATTTTAATTACTTACATACTGTTGGGTAACTTTATCTATAATAATACGGCATCACATTGCATGTAATAATCATGTATCATATTACTTTATAATTCAAAGAAGCTAAACAAATTTCACGAACGGATTCTCGTTCACAGGGAGAAGAACTGGAGCTTCCTCTTGAAATACGATCAGATGGTAAGAAAACTATAGACTGCATGTACACTGTCCAAGATTCATGCTTATTATCACCTTGCAACACAAGCTTGTAGAAAGAAATTGCAGATGTATTCCCTTTATACTACGATGAAAACAATTCTGACATTTTGAACATAAAAAAACAAAAACATGAACTTAAAAAAGATGAGGCACACTATCATTTAGGTTTCCTTTTACTGATTTTAAATACAATTATGCCCAGAATTCTTTTATAATACATACATACATCAGCTGGATTAAAAAGTCAGTAGATTATCTTTGTTTTATAGTAGATTCGAAAGTCAGCTTGAAGTGCAACCTACTGTGGCATTACCCCCTGTGTTTGTAGGGACAGCTGAAGTCAGAGGAGCCTTTGCCAAGTTATGTGCCACCCTCCTCTGATCACTTTCCCAACACCACCAACCAGATGTTTGGCAGCAGATTGTCCACTCCACTGGGGCAGGAATTGGCTAGATTGGACAGGCTGCTATTTTGGCAAGGAACCATACGCAAGCACAAAGATGCAGATATGCTGCCTTGGTAGGTCACTGTTTACACGAGTCACTGGACATCAGGACATCAGCACAGCATGTTGTCATTTGTGGACGTGGGGTGGACATCCCTGCTTTAGAAAAAAACCTCTACTTAAAAGCCATATCTCAAGAGGAATGGAGAATCAATTCAAAATAAAAGATGTTTGTTGTCCTGTCCATCTGCTAAATTACCGTCATTTGTTGATTGTAATTTTACTTCAGATTCAGAAATGTTGTTTACAGTATCAGTGCTTATTGCAAAACAAATTAAAAAAAAAAGTTGCAAGCAGCATACAAACTTGTCTTCTTCTTTCGGCTGCCCCATTTACAATTTACAGCAGCAGATATTCTGCCTCCATCTAACCCTATCCCTTGCATCCTGCATCTTCTGTCATGCCGGTGCATCCACAAACCATCTCTGTGGTCTTGTGATCTGTCAGTGTCTTCCCTTCCCATCTGCCTATCAGTGTACAGTTGCCTTTATTGAGCAGCATACAGAATGACAAAGGCAATTGTATGTTGATAGGCAAGTGGGAGGAGAATACACAGAACATATGTCATCTGAGCTCCACCAGGTATTTAATCAGATACTTGGTAATCTAACAAAATGCCAAATCAATCTTGGATGAGAGAAAGGCTGAAAGACACCACTTCTCTCGTCTGTCGATGGCCTGCATACTTAAATATTGCTGCAACAATAAGCAGACATGTGGGCGCAAAGTGGCTAAAAGACAAAGTAGTACAATCAGTTGTCTGGAAAACATAAGAATTTACCAGCTTTCATATTGATTTTATTTATTGATTTATAATAAAATTTAGTGTATTGTTCCCCTAAAGAGTTTATTTTTACTTTTATCTATTTTCATTTTCATTTCCCTCAAACTTGTTTTTCTTTTTACAGTTCTTCACAAATGTATATGGGCTTTAGTTTCATCAGCTTAGCTCTGCAGGTCTCTTGACTGGAGGCTCTTCTGGTATCCAGAGTGTGTCATGGGGTCATCATGAATAGCGGCCCAGTCATTTGCTGGTACTTAAATATGTTTGGGGGGGTAAGGAAGAATAAGAATGAAAAAAACCTTAATTTTTCCCACAATGGGGAAATTGCATTGTTGCAACAGCAAAGTGGAATAAAAAACTATAAAGCTACAAAACTATGAGTATAAACAGTATGCTATCATGATATATACATATATATACACACACAGTGTATGGAAAAAATGGAAATGATACAGAAATAAGTGCAAACACTGAAAAAGAACATTCCATGGAAAATTAAAGTAGCTAAACAGGGGCATTTGTCACCGGCCACTTCATTAGATACACATTGGTAGTACTGGGTTGGACCACCTTTTGCATTCAGAACTGCCTTCATTTTTTGTGACATATATTCAGCAAGGTGCTGGAAACATTTGTCAGAGATTTTAATCCATATTAAGGTAAAGGACCACGTAGCTGCTGCAGATTTGACTGTAGATCCTTGATCTAAATCTCTCGTTTAGGCACATCCCAAATGTGCTCTACTGAATCGAGCTCTGGTGATTGAATCAGAATCAGAATCTTCTATTAGTCCCAGGGGGCAAACTGCGCGGGGTCCAGATGAGCCATTTGGTGTAAATAAATATAAACAGATATGAACAGATAGAAAATGAAACTGTATGAACTTTATAAAACTATATGTAAAAGTGCAATTGCCCCATAAACATTAAAATTTGACATAGTAAATTAGCAAATATAAAGATATTTGATAGATAGAAAATTAAATAAGAATGAATTAAGAATGCTTAGACTTATTATTGAAAGTGCAATATGGTCATTAAATACTATATACAGATATGGTTAGAGTTTGATGGCCACAGATAGGAATGATTTCCTGTGGCATTCTGTGGTGCATCGTGGTGGAATGAGTCTGCTGCTGAACGTGCTCCTGCTCCTGTCTAGCACGTCATGGAGAGGCTATGAAGGATTGCCCTTTATTGTCCTTAACTTGGACAGCATCCTCCTTTCTGCCACGATGCATCCGAGAACGCCACAGGAAATTATTCCTACCTGTGGCCATCAAACTCTATAATTCCTCCCTGTGACTCCTTAACTAGTTTCTTTCTGTCGCCATATCTTGTCTATATTGTAGATAGTGTTTAACTTTGGGGTTATTTATGTCACATTTGATCTTTATATATAACTGTTAATGTATTTAATCTTCATTTTTATACCTTTCAGATTTATTTTTATTTATAGATAACTGAGCGTCCATAACAACAATGCAATTTCCTATATGGCTTTAATAAAGTATTCTCATTCTAATTCTGATTTGTGACACCTCTTTCAGAGAGCCAAGCGCCACACTCACAATGTTAGTGACCTTGCAGATCAGTTTGTTGAGCCTGTTGGTGTTTGTTACCCTTAGTGTGCTGCCCCAGCACACAATGTTAAGGATGACACTGGCTACCACAGACTCATAATACATCCTGAGCATCGTCTGGCAGATATTGAAGGACCTAATTCATTTCAGAAAATAGAGACAGCTCTGGTCCTTCTTGTAGAGGGATTCTGTGTGAGACCATTTAAGTACAGTGAACTCATTTTCATCTTCAAAATAGCAGTCTGAGATGATTTGTGACATGGTGCAATATCCTGCTGGAAGTAGCCATAAGAAGATGGCCACAATGTGTTAGTAAAGGGACGGACATGGCCAGCAAACAATACTCAGGTAGACCGCGATGTTTAAACGATGCTCAGTTGGTACTGAGGGCCCCAAAGTGTGCCAAGAAAATATCCCCCACACCATTACACCACTAACAACCTGAAGCTAGGCTGGATCCATGGATCATGAATGGATGGATCTATGCTTTCATGTTGTTTATGATTCTTACCCCTCCATCTGAATGTCACAGCAGAAATAGAGGCAACTTTTTTCCAATCTTCTGTTGTCCAATTTTGGTGCACCCATGTGAACTAGAGCCTCATTTTCCTGTTCTTAGCTGACAGGAATGGCACCTGGTCTGGCCTTCTGCTGCTGTATTGTATTTGGAGATGCTCTTCTGCATGTGTCAGCTGTAATCAGTGGTTATTTGAGTTACAGCTGACTTCCCATCAGCTGGAAGAAGTCTGGCCATTCTCCTTTGACAAGGCATTTTCTCTTAGTGAACTGCCTCTCACTGGATATGTTATCTTTTTCAGTCTATTCTCTGTAAACCCTAGAGATGGTTTTGTGGGAAAATCCCAGCAGCTGAGTAGTTCTTGAAATACTCAAACGAGCCTGTCTGGCACCAACAACCTTGCCACATTTGAAGTCACTTAAATCAGCTTTCTTCCCAATTGTGATGCTCAGTTAAATGGATTGATTTAATGCCATGTGATCTGATGATTGGAGCAGTTGAACAGGTGTACCTAATGAAGTGGCCAGTAGATGGGTGTAAATAAATAAACAAGAAATGTTCTTTGAGAATTTACTGATAACAGGGTGCCGTACAGAGTCAACTTGCTGACAAAATCCAAAACCCTGAAATCCAAGTACACAGAGCACCAACAAGAGAAAAGTAGAAGAGACTCGGGAACATGAGCAGACTACAAATGAGCAGACAGGCGAACTCCTTCATGACAATAATGAGGATGGGAAAAGGAACAAACCAGGAAAGTAAAAACACAGAAAGCTGCGTGAAGAACTGACTTACAAAATATAGCAGAACCTAAAGTGAAAGAGGGACTAAGAATAAACTCAGACAAAAGAGAGACACAGATGGGGGAGTGCAGGAGGCACAGAAAGGGGAATATATTCAGAAGCGTAAAAGACGAGGACAAACTAAGGAGGATAACAGAAATCAAGGTTCATTGCAACAACTGTGACATAATGAATATCAAACTTAATAAATATAAAGCAAATATTAATTTAGGTGGCATTTAATACATTAATTTAAGCCTAAATTTATTTTTAATATTATGTTTGGTGCGTTTAATGGAATATTTGTCATTTTATTTTATTATTTCATCATGGGTGTTTTCTGAGGTCCCAGGAAGAATAGAAACTATCAGCCTATCAACAATTTGAAATCTTCTCTGCTGTGGGGGCAAATTCTGACACCCTGTTTCCTGCCATGAAACACATGAAGCCCCACCCTGTGCATAAGCTTCCAGTTAGATGTGCTCAGACTTGTTTCATTTCTACAGAAGGGAAACTCAAACAGTCTCTACCGGCGAGAGGAGAAATGGCACAGAAAGGAGTTCAGCTGAACAGGGAAGCCTTCTCTTGTTCCGTCTGTTTGGATCTATTGAAGGATCCAGTTACTATTCCTTGTGGACACAGCTACTGCATGAACTGTATTAGAACCCACTGGGATCGGGAGGAGAGGAGAATCCACAGCTGCCCGCAGTGTAGGCAGACCTTCAAACTGAAGCCTGTCCTGGTGAAAAACACCATGTTAGTAGACTTAATGGAGGAGATGAAGAAGGTTGGACTCCATGCTGCTCTTGCTGATCACCACTATGCTGGACCTGAAGATGTGCCCTGTGATGTATGCACTGGGAGGAAACTAAAAGCCATCAAGTCTTGTTTGGTATGTTTCGTTTCTTTTTGTGAGAATCACATCCAATCTCACTATGATGTAGCTCCATTAAAGAAGCACAAGCTGGTGGACCCCTTCAAGAAGCTTCAGGAGAATATCTGCTCTCGTCATAATGAGATGATGGAGATTTTCTGTCGTACTGATCAGCGGTGTATCTGCAGTCACTGCAAGCTGGATGAGCACAAAGGCCATGAAACAGTCCCAGCTGCAGCAGAAAGGAAGCACAAGCAGAAGGAGCTCGAGGTGAGTCGACTAAACATCCAGCGTAGAATCCAACACCGAGAGAAAGATGTGAAGGTTCTCCAACAGGAGCTGGAGGCCATCAGTCACTCTGCTGATAAAACGGTGCAGAAGAGTGAGAAGATCTTCACTGAGCTGATGTGTCTCATCCAGCAAATAAGCTCTGATGTGAAGCAGCAGATCAGAGCCCGGCAGGAAACTGAAGTGAGTCGAGTCAAAGAGCTACAGGAGAAAATGGAGCAGGAGATTGCTGAGCTGAAGAGGAATGACGCTGAGCTGAAGCAGCTCTCTCACATGGAGGATCACAACCAGTTTCTACACAACTACCAGTCACTATTGCTTCTCAGAGAGTCTACAGACTCATTCAGCATCAACAACCGTTCTCTGAGGTACTTTGAGGATGTGACAGCAGCTGTGTCAGAGGTCAGAGATAAACTAGGGGACATTCTGAGAGAGAAATGGACGAATATCTCAACGGCAGTCACAGAAGTGGATATGTTACTGTCAAAGCCAGAGCCAAAGACCAGAGCTGATTTCTTAAAATATTCATGTGAACTCAGAATGGATCCAAACACAGCAAACACATCACTGTTGTTATCTGAGGGGAACAGAAAAGCAACAGTCACAAAGGAACCACAGCTGTATTCTAGTCACCCACACAGATTCATTGAATGGTGTCAGGTCTTGAGCAGAGAGAGTCTGACTGGACGTTGTTACTGGGAAGTGGAGTGGGGAGGAGGAGGAGTTATTGTAGCAGTAGCATACAATAATATCGGCAGAGCAGGGGACTTCAATCAGTGTGTATTTGGATTCAGTGGGAATTCTTGGGCATTACGCTGTGTCTTAGACAGTTATACATTTTGGCACATGAATTCCAATAAGTCTGTCTCCGGTCCTCAGTCCTGCAGAATAGGAGTGTACCTGGATCACGGTGCAGGTATTCTGTCCTTTTACAGCATCTCTGAATCCATGACTCTCCTCCACACAGTCCAGACCACATTCACTCAGCCACTCCATGCTGGAATTCGCCTTTTAGATTATGGAGCGACTGCTGAATTCAGCCAGCTCAAAAGGACGGAGACCATTAAGGAGACAGTTGGTTAAAACGCACTGTCCCACCTGCAGGTGGTGCAGAATGTCCACGCTGACGTTCTACCCACTGAAGAATTGATTTTAAATTCTATAATCTATAAAGCCATGCATGGGGTGTAACCTGAGTAAAATTCTGCTGCTTGGTTTCTTAGATCAGACCAACCAAGTACTTTTAACTGCTTGATCATATGGAAGCCCAAAACTCTCTCTCTCTCTATCTATCTATCTATCTAGATAGAGAGAGAGAGAGAGAGAGAGAGAGAGAGAGATAGATAGAGATATAGATATAGATATAGATATAGATATAGAGATATATATAGATATATATTCAATTTTACTTCTCTTTTTTTTACTTCTTCCATTGATGCTTTCGGGGGGAGGCTTAATATGAACATTTTTAAATAGTTTTCTGTTTTTTCAAGTTTTAGCATTTTTATCATTTTTTAAAAATCCATTTTAGTATATGCTTTTTTTCCCCCTGTGCTATAATGTGCACAGAACTTATTGAACTCAAAATCGTTTGATTCCTGCTATATATGTAAATGTAATTTGGAAATGTGCATTTTTGTTTTCAGTCCATGCAGGGACATGTCCAGAGGGGGCGAATGGGGTGCCTCTCCATCAGTGCCATTTGATGAGACTACTGTTAATCAGTTCGATGACAGCATGAATGATGAGAGTGTGAATAAGACCAGCAGGAATGTAAATTAGTACATTTATTTGAGTATTTCACTAAGGTCCAAGTTTAATGCACTTGTACTATAGTATGTATATATATATTATATATTGTTATTCTACTTTCTGCTTCTTCTCTACCATATCTTGGATGCAAATATTGTACTTTGCACTCCATCCCACTTATTTTAAAGCTTTAATTTCTTGCTATCCATTTTGCAGATAAATTGCATTATTACAGATCAAGCTACCTAGCAGTGTAAAAGTAATTAAACTCACCAACTCACCAGTGATCCAATAATATCATGTAAATTATTTAAAAGGAACATTCAACATAATAAGTGTGTGTACTGTGGGTACTTTAAATATACACATTTTTCTCCACTTTGCAAAGCAATTACCCAACACAAAGTTAGGTTTAAACTTTTGCACAGCAACACTTTTCAGCGACTAAACCCGTAACAAGACACAGGGCTGCACATGAGTTTGAAAATGTATGCAGTCTCCATCATTGTACTGTCTTCACTGTACAGATATTACAAGTGATAATTTGACATCTCATTGTTTATTGGGACATTGAATTTTCTGTTTAGGAGACCGTCACAGTTTACCTAAAAAGATATTTGTGCTCATGAGAATGGAAACTCCTGTGTGCTCTGAACATTTCACAAAAAAATTGTCATGTTGTTGCATTTTATTGTCATTGTTGTTGTTGTTTTCGCTTTTGCTGCATGGGTCTTAATAAAGAACTTGCCAAACCATCCTTTAGCGGATTTCTTTTGTTTTCACTTTGTCACATTTACATTTTCTTTTTGTTTTGAAACATCAGCTGTTATTGGTCAAACCCTTGTACAGACGGGGAAGCTAAACTTTAACACATTCAGTTTTTTGACTGTATTTAGCCAATGTTCTGAGTCAGTCTTTGAATCTGTTAATTAAAAAATCAAACATGAGTCTCTTTCAGACTTTACTAAATCAGTATGTGAACTAATGGAAGCTTTATACAAACATTGAAGCAGAATGAATAAATAATTCTCTCCTGCCCTAAATCCGGGGTCTTGTACAAACTGCATGGACAAAAAGCTCTTGTGAGATATTTTTCTGCAGGTTTGGTACATATGCAGAGTTAAACCCATCAGATTACATGCACATTACACATTTAAGTGGGATATGCTGCAGAGTACATCATTATTAGATAATATCCACCAAGTCAACTGTCCGTGGGTTGTGGGACTGAGTTTTGTTTTCTCTCCATGTACCTAGGTTCTTGTTTCTTGTAGTTTTGATTTTGGTTCTTTTATTCCAGCTTCCCTTGTGTTTTCTGTATATGTTATCTTTGAGTCCTTTTGTTCTTTGTGCAGTTTCTGTTTACTGTTGTTATACTGGGTTTTGTAGTTGCAGCTCTAATCATTGTTTCTGAGTTTCTTAGTTCTCAATCTCTGTCTATTGTATTCTCAACTCATGTTTAAGCCTCAGTTCTAGCCCCTGCCTGTGTTTAGTTCATTAGAATGAATAGAATAGAATACAATAGAATTATTGTCATTGACATAGAATACAATGAAAATTTGTTTAGCAGCTCTCTGTGTTGGCAGCAGACATAGAATGGAGATGTATGTAAATTATTAGTTCTCTTTATGTCTATTCTGTGTTATCCTCTTTTGTTCTTCAGTTCAGTTTGGTGTCGTCATTCTCTGTCCTGTTTTATAGGAAGAGAGCAATACTGGTAGCTGTCTGTGTCTCATGCATTGTATCTAGTTTTGCGTCCTGCCTCTGGTTGCTGTCACCTGTGCTCCCTTCCCACCTGTTGCAACTTTACTCATCAGTTTGTGTGTATTCATACCCTTGCCTCTCCTGAGCTCTTTGTTGTGTCGTCTGTTTCAGTTAGGCGCAAGGTCACGTCTTCTCGTCCCATTTTATTCTCCCTGGTTTATTTTTGATGGCCTTTTCATCATCTGTTGGGTCCACACTACACCCCAGAGCCCTGACATCAACACGCTTAACACTGATATCAAACGTACAAGTTTATAGTTTTGTCTTCTCCAGCATGGTGTAGAAGTTTTATAATACTTTGTATGGTTTAGTTATCTCAGTTCAATAATTTTAACACGCTTCACGACCCCCACTGTAGACTAAATTATGTGCAGTGATTTTGAATGTCTCATCATTAGTTTAAATACACATTGATACGTCCTTGTTATCTGGTGCTGTGTAAAAAAAGAGCAATCTTCTTCCTCATCAGCATCCTCCTCTTCTTTTTATCTTCCTTCTTCTTCCTCATGCTCCTATCTTCTTCTTTCTTCCTCTTCTTCATCTTCCTCCTCTTCTTTTTTATCTTCGTCCTTTTCTTATTGTTCTTTATCCTCTTCTTCTTCTCCTTCCTTCTCTTCTTCCCCCTTCTACTTCATCATCTTCTCCATTCTTCTTCCTTCTCCTCTTCTTCTGTAACTTTCTCTTCCTTTCAAGCAAAAGGTCCCTGGTTTAATTCCAGATGGGGACACAAGCCCTTCTCACCATGGAGGGTTGTATCAGGAAGGGCATCTGGTTTTACCCCGGATGCCCTTCCGGTGAATACAAGGGGGCAGCTGAAGGTACTTCTATGCTGCTGCATGGGTAGGTTCTTAATCATCCCTTTGGCAGAGGTTTTACGCCAGATGCCCTTCCTGACACAACCCTCTATGGTGAGAGGGGCTTGCGTCCCCATCTGGAATCAAACTAGGGAGCTTTTGCTTGTAAGGTGGATGTGGAAACCACTACACTACAGAGACACACAAATTGACCATGGCATCTAGCCTCACATCACATCAAATGGGTTCAGATCAGGTCAACATTCATGAAGAAGTTGGGGCTTGTGTGTCCCAGTGTATCTTTCTCCATCTCAAATTCATGTTTTGTCCTATTTGCATGTTGTCTTATTTTTTTTAAATGAATAAATAAAAGAAGGAAAAAAATGCAGCTCAGACTCATTTCCATGAGAGGAAATGACACTGCATGCTCTGAAGCTGCATTTCAAATACTGTGCGCTAACCTGGTTTGGAGCCAATCAGCTTTCAGTGAATGTACGCGGAAATGAGAAAAGACGCCGGCTGACAGGAAATTGCCAAGCAGGCAGACAAACAAAGGAAATCAAACAAGGGTGTCTTCGGTATAAAAGTCTGCCTGTAGCTATCAAGAAATATATTTGCTATAGAAACTATTTTTTCAATTTTCAATACATTAATTTTATTATGTTTTTTGACGGTACGTTTAACATGTTAACCTAAAAATTCTCTCACGAATGCAAATTCACAGTCAACTTTATTTTGAAAAATCCAAACGGAAATAGTTTACAGATTCGGCCAACTTGACGGCAAAAGGGCGCAGCAGCAGCAGCAGCAGCAGCATCTGACAGCTGGTTTTCAGTAAACTCGCAGAGATCTGTTCATCGAAAGCTGAAGTTTTGCTACATTCCTCTTTAGAAGATGCAGCAGCCCGACACACTGTTGCACATCGCCAATTTCAGCACACTGTTCGTGTGCATGGTGCTCAAGTTCCCGCAGATCTTCGTATTGATGCGAGCCAAGTCAGCGACCGGAGTGAGCCTCAACAGCCTTCTGCTGGAGCTGATCGGGTAGGCAGCCGCAGCCCAGCTTCTTGCTTGGCTTCTGGTGGTGCTTTGGGGGTGTTCACTGTTGTTTTTTTCAGTCCGTAATGGGTGTAGATGAGGGTGTAACAACAGGTAGTCCCTGCATTTCCGACTTCATGCTGGCTTTCCCTCTTGGTCACTCGTGGTGGGTGAAGGTTGCACCAACATCCTGAGAGGAGTTTTTAGTTTGTTCACAAAGCTGTTTTTAAATTTTATTTTAAAGGTAGGACGAGGGGGTCTCTAAAAGCACTGTAGAAATGTCTTCGCAGTAATCATCACAGAGCACTGTTCTCATACATCCTCAAAATGGGTTCACACCTGCGGCCAGTCACGCCATGCATGCATGTATGTGGACTTCTGGAGGAAGTC
>VUQH01054267.1:0-11440 GCA_015106775.1 Etroplus canarensis | reverse complement strand
GAGAGTTGCAAAGCCTTTGCAATTTGAAGTTGAGGAACATTGTTTTTGAAGTATTCCACAATCTTTTTACGCACTCTTTCACAGATTGGAGAGCTCTGCCCATCTTTACTTCTGAGAGACTCTGCCTCGCTAAGACATCCCTTTTATAGCTAATCATAAAAAAAAGACCTGATATCAATTAACTTAATTACTTGATAGATGTTCTCCCAGCTGAATCTTTTCTTGCTTTTTCAGCCATTTGTTGCCCCTGTGCCAACTTTTTTTGTCCTGTAGCAGGCATCAAATTTGAAATGAGGTCATTTAGTGGATGAAGGTGTACAGTTTCCCAGTTTGAATATGTTATTTATGTTCAGTATGTTCTGTTGTGAATAAAATATTGGCTCATGTGATTTGAAAATCTTTTAGTTTTCATTTTGTTCAAATTTAAAGAACATCCCAACTTTTCTGGAATCTGGGTTGTACAAAAAAGCGAATAACTCAACAAATCAAAATCCAACATTTGTAAAACAAGGAGCTCAAATCTAAAATGAATGCCAGCACTGTGGTATAAGATGGCAAAGAGCCTCTGCATCTGTCCCTGTAGAAGTGGAGCTGAAACAGATGCTAGAGAAAGTGTTCAGCTGCAGGTTCAGGAAGTACGGCAGAGGGTAGTCAGGATCCATTAACAGAAAGATTTTCTTGCACAACATGTCCCTTCACATTTCTTCTTACTGGTCAGATTAATGTCCCTGTCCACCTGATAAGTCCTAAAGCCTTGTACAGTCATACTGTGGTGAGTGTGGCAGCATCTCACTGTACGTCTCAAGCTCCATGAAGCACATCAGACTGCACACACTGCGTTCCCTCTGGTCATAATTAGCTCACCAAGCCTATCCATATTGTTGTCCAAATACCTTACATCCACTACAATGACCACTGTAACAGGTCCCTCTCTGGAACCCTGCTGTTTCCTCCATAGCTCCTCCGGGATTACAGGCCTTGCTCCAGTCAGTAGAACTGTCAGGGTGATCAGCTGTATGTGAGAATGTAAATGTCTGAAGCAACTGATTGGACATTAAATGTTTGTTTTTTAACCAGCCAGCTTTCCATTTTAACATGATAATTTACATCAAGCAAGTAGATGTCCTATGACCTCCCTGTTGCGTGTCCCCTTGCCTAAACAAAACAGAGAATTTCCAGAAGTGAAAATGTTTCTGATGCAGATCATTTTCTGTTGTGTGCACATGAGAACAGAAAACGTCAGGCAATATCCAGACATTTTCTGTATGTATATATTTAATTTGGGGTTCATTAAGCCTTAGGCCAATGGTGCACTATTAGAATGGAGTAACAGGGTCTAAGATGTCACCCTTTATTCAACTGAAAATTGCTTAATGTTTGTCTCTTTACCTGTGTCTGACTAGCCTGATAATTGTACTGAATTGACATCTTTGCATATCTTTCACAGATTCATCAGTATCAGCTGCTTTTTTGTTTGTTTTGTTGTATTTTTTACTGCTTTAGCTAGGTAGCAAGCCAACTTTGAAAGAAGATGACATCCCCATGCACATTCTTGTCTACTAAGTTCTAATTGGCAGTAATTCAGATATATTTCACTACTTTATCTTCTGACAGCTTTTACCAGAAGGTTATGCAGATATTAATACTTAACAGTTAATAATAATTTAAAACACACACACATACGCACAATTAATTTTTTTGTTCAGATTGGTTCAGATTTTGTAAGAGGAGTTTTGGTTAATTTATGTGGTAGTTTCTGAGGCCATTTGTTAATTATGACCATGAACTGTATTACAAAGATGAGTGCAGCTTCTGTGTTATCCGTTGGTTAGTGATGCTCCAGCACTGATGCCTCAAGCTGAGCATTTTAGATTCCATCTTGGGGATTTACTAGGAAACTACAATCAATGACTTGTCAGTCACAGGCTCGGCCTGCCTTGAGGCATACCCTGTTTTATTTTCTTTTTTACAAATAGCAACCATAATTTACAAAACAAACATCATGCTAAGTTCAATAATAGATGAAGTTAATGACTGAGATCATAAAGCCATCAGGAAAGTTTTTACTGAGTATTGGGGTAATTTCCTCAAAGACCTCTATAGAATCAGACTTCTTTATGCCACCAGAGAAGCTGCCCTTTTCTAGGCATAAGAATAATGTTAGTTTAAGGCATGTACTCTTTTTAGACACAGAATTACGGCCATCTTTTATATACAGTCTAAGATTATGACAGTGGCCTTGTAGCGTGAGCTGGGAAGCCAGCTAACCACAATGCACTTTTGAGATAGAAGTATTCTGTATGAGTGAATAAAGCTCTGAACAGTCAGTCATCACTTGGCTCTAAAATTGTAGTGTGTATGATGACAGATGTGTGCCTCTTCTTGTTGTGAGTATTGCTCTCACTCAGGCATGAAGATGCAATGAGAGAGCCTTTCTTACCACATGCTAGACTCCCTGACCACTAGCAGTTCTTGCTCTCTATGTTTTCTTCCTTTCATCTGTAGTTTTTTACAGTTCACTGCCAGTGTTTTTCATTGTCTTTCTCTCAGTTACTGCCTCTATTTAAACAAATGCAATTTGAAATTTTATTCACAACAAAAAGCTATGTATTAGTGTCTTGAGATGTTGGAGTTTAAAATTTTAGGTGACCTCCATTGTTTTTCCAGCCTTAATGGAAACCGTGGAAAGCAATTTTAGTCAGCTGTAGGTAGTTAGAGTTAAATTTCACATTGTGGCCAAACAAAATGAAAATCTTGGCATTTATTTCAGTTGCATTGATCTTTGCATGACAGACTTTGAGCCCACCCAAGGTTCATAATGGGTTGTGAAATAAAAAATAAATTAGTTGTCATTTTTATGTTGAAAAGCAAAATAAGAAAAACCCAGTGGTGGGCTAGACTCTTATTTTTTTAGGTATATGATTCAGCATTACCTTATTGTTCCCAAATAAACAGTAGAATTTCCCAGTTAAAACTCTAATCATATCATATGATACATTTAACCTTATCATTGGCAACTACTTAGAATTTAGGCCTTCAGGATTTTGGACTGTGAGGCGCTTCTTAGCCAGTGAGTTGTCAGAACATTTAGTTTGCTATCTTTTCAGCCATGATTTACCCCATGTTTGTTGTCATCACCATGAGTAAATAACTAGTCTTTAGTTCTTTGCTGGTAAATACAATACTTTGGAATACATATCCAAAACTCTAACCCTGGGAATATTTCAGTATTTTATTCAACATCCTTTTTTCCCTTTTTTGTTGAGTGCTAGGTGAGAAGACCGATAGAAATCCTGTGTTTGAATCCTAAGTTGACTGTGAACCAATGCAGTAACCCACTAACTTTGCATAAAGACTGTAACAAGGGTCAAACAGCTAGCATGACTCTGTCCAGACATGAAAAAATCCACCTACAGTGCCAGCAGCTTAAAAATCAACTCAGGACTAACGTATTAACATTGACTTGCCTTTGACTGACTGCTGGAACACGTAACAACAAGCAACTGCCCCCCCCTCACACACACACACACACACACACACGCACACAGACATTCTCTTTTCCCCAGTGTGTAGATGCTGCTATTTTCCTGCTTGCTCTTTTTTAGTTCTTGAGGTTTGTTGAAGCTTGTGTCTAATTTGGTTTCTCACGGAGTTTGAAATAAACTCAGAGTAGTTTGAGGCATTTTACAGCATATTTGAACAACAAAAATGAGCATGCCTTATTTTCCCTTACTACCTTGCAAACATACAAGAATTGGTTGTTGCTGCTGCTCTGGTGGCCTGTGCTCTTTCTATTTTTCTCTCTCACTAATAACCTACTGTAGTACAGTATCCAAATCTGCAAAACTTATATCATGAACTGCTGACAGATAAAGTCAGCATGGTGTTATAGTACAAAGTAGCAAGCAAACTTGAACAAGGGGGTTCGTTACTGTGTTGTTTCTGTTACAGTGATAATAACTTGTCCAGTTGAGTAGTTTTCGTTTTTTCCGGTTTCAGATCCAAAGTTGTGGATGGTCCATAGAGATAGAAGGTTGTCTGGTCGATAGAAGTCTATCAAAAAACCTTCTGTTAACTTGATTTAATAATTTGGTAAACACGTTCTTTTTCAAAACAATATGATGTTAATTTAAAAAATTATAGTCCTCTTTATAGTGATGTAGAAATTAAAATAATGCATGCTTTAAGGCACGCCTTTACAAGTCACTACCATATGAGAATGAAGTGTCCTCGGTTATCTCCATTGCTCTCTTGTTACATACAGTTTAGACAGTGAGCACCACAATGGTCAGTTTGAGATTTTAAGACGGGGGGATTTTTTTCATTCCTCTAATTTTGCTTTCTCATTTCCTCTGTCCTCCATCTTTCTGTCTATAATCTGGATATCAGTCTCAGTGAACTATGTTGAGGGATGTCTCAGTTGCTAAGATGCATCTGGAGGACAGATGAGTGAGGAAAGAAGAGATGTGCTGGAGAAGCAATAATCAAGGATAGACAGGTGTATCCTTTGTATGTTTTTACCCATGAGCTAGGCAAAAGGCGTGGCACACACCAGGAATATTCTGGGAAGATGACTGTAAAAACAAGGTTTTCTTTCCTATTTAAGTTATTTAAGATGATCAACCACAAACTTGCTGCCACTCACCATGTTTGTCTGGATGTGTGTAACAAACAATCACATCGTAATAGCTTGTCACATTGCACCATTTTGTGAACTTATTAAAAAGCAAGCCTAAACTTAAAAGTTGTCATGGAGATTGTTTTGCTTGTTTTACATCTAGGATCATAAAATGAAGAAGTAGTTGGCTATAACAAGAAAAATTCTGATTAAGTTGTGCCAAACATCATATTTAGGTGACATTGTTTTAAAATGACAGCTCCAAAGCAAAGCATTTTTGTTAAATGCCTGTTGCCCTGACTCCTCTCTCCTCGTGTCTCTGCCTCGCCTCTTGGATTTGCATATCTATTAAGACGTGAGTAAGGGAAACGATTAAATTAAGCAAGGACATACAAACTGATCAGTGGCTGAAAATGGCATTAGTGTTTATCATTCCTCATATTTATTTTTAGGCCAAATATGTTTTTTGAATAAAACATAACCTGTAATGTAAAAATAATAGTTAAAGTAAAAATATAAATGCATTAAGCGGCAAGTGAAATTAAGAACTATAAAGGAAATAACTATTATTAAAAAATCTTAAAAGGAATTGTATGTTTAAACCACGTCTTCCTAAATGTCAGGTCTTACTGAAATTTGTACATTTTACTCTGTTTATGTCAGTAAGACTTCTTGCCCTTAGTTTTAATACAGTTACGCGAAAAAGAAAGTTTTCAGGTCTATGCAGTCCTGTGAAAAACTCCTAGTACACCCAGTGACTCAGTAGATTGTAAAACTTTAGCAGCAATAACTTGAAATAATCATTTTCTGTATGACTTTATCAGTCTCTCACATTGTTGTGGTGGAAGTTTGAGCCACTGTTTACAATGTTGCTTCATTTCATTGAGGTTTGTGGACATTTGTTTATGTGTAGCTCTCTTAAGGTCCCACCACAGCTTTTCAGTCAGGTTGAGGTCTGGGCTGTGTCCTTGTAACACCTCGATTCTTTTCTTTGTCAGGCATTCTGCTGTAGACTTGTTAGCTTAGCTGTCAGCCAGATGGCCTCACATTTGACACTAGAATACTTTGGTGGCTCGTGGTTGACTATAACTGCAAGACGCCCAGGTCCAGTGGCTGCAAAATCAGAATCAGAGTGCTAATTCCAGGGGAAAACTGTGTTGTGGTACTGACTGATGATTAGTTACTGCATTTGATTAGCAGGACCTGTCTGCTACTTACTCACTGAATTACTATGGAAACAGTTAAGGTTTACTGATTTAGTCCTGTGAAACCTTTTTTTCACATGGCTGTATATTGTATAGATCAGTACAGTGTTCTTGTTTCAAACTGCTTGTGTTAGGGGTTTAAAACAAATTGAGTTCTACTAGTTGTTTTGCTAACAGACACAATACAGTAGTATAGTATCTGTTAGCAAAGAACCTGTATTTCCCCATGAACCAGAAGAAACTTACAAAGTAGCACAATTAAATTCCCCTTAAGCCTGTTCAACAGCAGACATTTTTGTCTTTAATGAGCTTACACTACTTCATGCTTTCAAGGCAAGTATAATCTCTGATTTTGGACTTATTCCAGTGCAGCACTCTGTGGGTGCATGCATGTGTCTGTGTCAGCTGCTTTGTGCGATTTTCCCAAAGGCTGGATTGCAACTTCTGCATGAATGGGTATGTATATTTACTGAGGGAGAGAGATTAAAACTACAAAATTCACCATTACTATAGTTGTTTGTTCTTGTCTTTGTATTATCCTTCATCTGGATCAGAACTGTGGTGGTTGTGTTTGTGTGTGGTTTCAATCAGTCATTATACCGTTGCCAGAGTTTCTACAGCATCTTATCCACTAACACTGCTCTGCTGAACAATGTACTTCTCGGCTGCTCTTCAACATATCAAATGCTGTGTTCTTTACTATTCTCTCTACTGGTATATTTTTTGCTCTTGGCCTGATTAATATGATTTAAAATAGGACTACAACTGCAACAATCATTTGTGTTCAGAATGTCAGAAAATACTGAAAAAATCCTGTCTTTAAAGATTTTTTTGTTTCGTCTGATAAACAAAATTTCAAACTCTTAAAATATCTTAATTACAAACAACAGGAAAAATATGTTAAAAGATTCAAAGAAAGGCAGATATTTTGACAGTTCAGCAGTTAAACTGAATTTTAGCTGTACCTTCTGTCATTATATGGTGAAGGTTTTGCTTTATCATAGAAAGTTTTGAGACCCTGTCAAGTTTTCCACATTTTGTTATGTTACAGACTCATCCTAAAATGGATTTATTTTCTAAGCTGTCTTTTCACGATACTTCACAATGACAAAGCAAAAACATTTTTTTGAGGTTTTTTTTTGCTAATGTATTAAAGATAAGACTGAAATATACCATTTACATAATTATTCAGACCTTTTACTTGCACTTACAGCACCTTTGGTACCAATTACAGCCTTAGGTCTTCTTGGGAGTTATTCTACAAGCTTGGTACAGCTTCTTACTCTTTCTTAAAGTTTAGATGGGGAGCGCCTGTGCACAGTCATTTTCAGGTCTCTTTATAGATACTCTGCTGGGTTCATGTGAGAACTCTGAACTCTCAGAGTCAAATCCTCCTGTGTGTTTTGTAGTAGTATGCCTGAGGTCTTTGTTGAAATGTAGCTCTTGCTGCAATTGGAGAGAAGAGAAGAGAAGAGAAGAGAAGAGACGAAACTCCTGTGTTACAGCAGTTAGAAATAAAAGAAATTAATGTTAAAAAAAACAGGTAACAAATTGACTAAATATGTAGAACAGTATATAGTTACATGAAATAAGATCCAGATAATATCTGAATAATGTAAAAACTAATCATAAGTAAAATAAAATGCAATAAGTTAAAATAAGTAGAAAGTAATGATATAATAAATAAGTAGAATATAAAATAGTTTAATAAATTGTGTTAAAATATCAAAAAATTAAATTAAAAGACAGTAAACATAGTATATCAGATTACATTAAGTGGTTCAGTTAAACTTTTCAAGTGCACTATTCACATTCGCTACTGCACTATTCAATTGTAACAATTCAGTGCTATAAAGTGGCTTAATGTGTGTTAATTTTTTTCAAGAGTGCAGAGTGGAAGTAAACTGCTAACAGGAGAGACAAAGGTTTACATACAGATGTTCTGTGTTGAGAGTTATTGCACAAGGTATGAAAGATTTCCTGCATCTTCCCTTGCAGCAGCGGAGCTGAATCACTCATTAGAGAAGCTTCTCTGCTGCCAGAGTTCTGACCACTCTGGAAAAGATTTTCTCTCAGGATTGATCTATATTAATTTACATCTGATTTTTCCTTTATCTTGGCAAGTTTACCAGTTTTTGTGTCAGAATAACATCACCATAATTTACTGAAGTGATGCTCAGTACCTGCTTTCTCTACATCCACTGTTTAATTTTGCCTCATCAGACCAAAGGATTGGGCTTTTCGTGGTCTGAATGTGGTTAAAATGCCTTTTGGCAAACCACCAGTATGCTTTGTGCCTTTTAGTGAGAAGCAGCTTCTGTCTGGCCTCTGTTCTTGGAGTGCTGCATAGAATGTTTTTCTTTGTTAAGTTTTGCTCAGCTTCACAAAAGGATCTTTTTCATAATGACCATTGTGTTCTTTTTAGCCTATCTTCATCACTAGTCACTCACTTTTGTCAACTCTGAGGACTGTTGGTGGTTCCATTCTTCCTATTGTTAAGAATCACAGAGGTTATTGTGCTCTTGGGCCCTCTAAATGTAAAAATGTTGTTGTTTCTCATCTTAGATCTCTCTTGAGAGAATCCTGTTATGTAGGTCTACAGATAACACTTTTAACCTCATGTCTTGGTTTCCAGTCTGGCACACACCATTAACTGTGAGACCTAATATTTGCAGGTGTGCTTAGGTGTGTATGTGTGTAGATTATTTCAATTAGGTACAAGTGGACTACAGTCAAGTTGCAGAAGCATGTCAAGGACAATTGATAGAAGTAGAATGCACCAACACTCACTTGCAGATGTTAAACAAAGGGTCCAAATGTATTGTCAGTGGGATATTTTAATCTTTTAATGAATTTTAAAAAACACTGCAGAAGCTTGTTTTTGCTGTTTTAATGTGGAATAATGTATTTAGACTGAAGATTAAATTATTTTAATTTCATTATTTAATTTAATTAATTTTAAAATGAGTCTGAAACATAACATAATGTGAAAATCTTGAAAGGGTCTGAAAACATTCCAAGTACAGTTCAGTCTGTAGTGTATGTCTTTGCCACAGGGATATAAACCTAAGAGACCTCCCTTTCCATATACATTAGATTTCTGCATTTTTCAAGAAGTGACAGTGAAGTTGTAGAAACAGTGTTGAGGTAGTTTGAAAGGAAGCAGGTAAACTCAGCTCAGCTCTCTGTTCTCTATGAATCAGAACTCTCCACCTGAAAATCACACCCAGAGGGACAGCAGGAAATGCTTCCCTTCAGGTAATTGAGGATATGTCACACCATTGGCAAGCTAATGTAAAATATTTGTGTATGTGTGTGCGTGCGTGCATCTGCACACATGGGCATGCTTATGCTAATTATTGCCCTATGTGATCCATATGTCTTTGGTTTAATGGTTAACTGTTTGTTTACAAGGAAACAAAAATTCCACTGAATCGTCTCCTCAGGGCCACTGACACGTGTACACACACCAAACTGCAAACCCACATGCACATCCACATACACAAACATACCTGGTTATGTCAGCTTTTCACAAACAAATACACATGTATAAAAGTGTAAACACACACTCATATCTCTTCACCAACTCTTGATTGCTCTGTCCTGATTTTAATTAGAGGCTCATGTTTCATAGATCTCAGAAATGACTCGTTTGAGCAGTTAGATGGTTTGATCCTGATGCCAACACAAAATTGGTTTGAAGGCTTGCTTGGATGGCACTAAGGGTTTGTGGGAATGTGTTTAGCTCCAACAGTCGTGGGTTCGAACGTTTACAAAAGGAAAGCTTTGACTAACTAAGTCACAAAACCCATCCACTTTTAACCCATACTACCCCACAGGAAAATGAAGTCTAAATGCATAAAAGATTACTGTACTGAAGTATAGTAGCGTTCATAAGGTCAGATGATTGAGCACATACGCCATCTGAAAGTACAGGTGTACCGGTATGTAAGTTAGCGTACGTATTTTGCATCTTTACGTGGCATTTTGCCTGTATCGGATAGCTGCAGTAGAGACAGAAAGTGTACAGTAGAAAGACAGCAGTGTAGCAAAGGTACAGTCAGCTAGGATTTGAACTGGAGCTCTGATGCTGAGGACATTTTCACGTGAGATCATGCGAGATGGACCTTTGAGGTCTCCCCTTTATTGCAGTGGTTTTCAAACTTTTTCTTTCATGCCACACTTCAGAAGCTGAAAAAGTTCATGCCCCACACCCCACACTGATCTTTACTTTAATAAATGTCAACACAATAGCATCAGCAAACGCTTGCTTATATTTTCCCTTAAATAAACATTACCTTAGTTTCACATTTTTTGACCTGCTTATATGTGCACCACCTGCAACTCACCCCGCTAGTGGCTCCTGTCCCACAGTTTGAGAGTCACTGTTTTATTGTACACCATTAACATATGTTTTTCCAACAAAGGCAGTGATATTCTGTTAATTTTTGTTGCACTTCTGTTGCCTTCCTGGGGACTTATTCCAAATAAGGCTGACTTTCAGTTTCCAAAAGTTTGCCTTCTTTGTGTGGCTGTGGTAATGAGAATTGCCCCTAAAAGCTATTTCCAGAGAAAAAGAAATAAACAAGAAAGACAATGACTATAACTGATAAATGCCACTTTTTTGTAAACTATAATGTTGATCTCAGCAATTTCACAAGCTTGCCAACTGTCTAAAATTATCAAACTCAACTGTTGCCTACCAGCACATGGTTTCTTTTCTTTCTTTTTTTTTACCATCCATTATCAATAATTATATAAAATGGATACCAGTTGCGTAGAGCAATGGATGATCATGCCTAACTCTCAAGGCTAAGTGATAGCTTAATCACTGATTATAAGAATATAAAACATAATGTTCAATAACTTTATGATTGGTCTGCTAAAGTTACATTTACAGTTTTTAACCAACATAATCTTTGATACATTTTAGCACTGATTGTTATTCAGGGTAATTAGAAATATGTAAAGATGGGTGAATGGATGCATACATGGATATATAGACTGTTGCCAGTGATATACATAGCCTATAACACCCACGTAAGCTAGACATTTGGTAGTGTCAAGGGCAACAGCTCTACATAGTGGCTTTCATATCTGAGGAGACTGATTGAGCCTAATAGATAAAACATGGGTCTTAAAAATGTCATCCACATGCCAGAGATAAATGTGCATGTGATCAGAAGATATAAGAAGGTATTACTGGAGTATGAGTATGTGTGTTTTATGAATGCTTTTGTAAATCATATTGTGTGGATTTTGTTTACCACTTTCTAATATGCTGTGTGCGCAATTTTTAGACAAGTTGCATTTTTGAGGATTAGCTTTAATATTTAACAACAGCAGCGCTCTTGGTCAATCCAAAATAGTGATAAACATCAAACCTGAATATTTAAGGAAGTGAAAGTGAGGTTTTGGCTTTTGTACGAGAATATCTGTGTGTGCACAATCCTCACGCAACTCAAATAAAAAAATATTCCCATCTCACTTGTTTATTTTCATCTGTTAAATTGAGAATAATAAACAAACAACTCAACCTTTACAAATAAATGTTTATGACATTTCAAAAAATAAATCAGTGACCAATATAGCCAACCTTCTTTTCAGTAACACACAA
>VUQH01054266.1:0-16489 GCA_015106775.1 Etroplus canarensis | reverse complement strand
TTTCTAAAATTGCCTCGCAGTTTGTAAGCACAGTTTCTGGCAGATTGCTGAACCTCTGCCCATCTTTACTTCTGAGAGACTCTGTCTCTCTAAGGTGCTTTTTTTTTTTATACTCGATCACATTATGGCTTGTTGCTAATTGACCTAATTATTTTCAACATGTTCCTGAAGCTGCTTCATTTGTAGCACCACTTACTTTTCCAGCCTTACACTGCCAGTCAAAAGTTTGGATATGCTTGGCCATACTCCACTATGGCCAAGCATGTCCAAACTTTTGAGTGGTAGTGTATATGTGTGTGTGTGTGTGTGTGTGTGTGTGTCTGTGTGCGTGTGTCTGTGTGTGTGTGTGTTACTGTTCATTTGAATTTAACAGCTGTATGGACCAGGCTATGGTCCATACAGCTTCTTCTTTTCAGGCTATGGACCTTGCTGCCAGAGGCCAGCAAGGAGAGTACACTGTGTGCACCATTATTAGGCAAGCTGCATTTTTGAGGATTAGTTTTATTATTTAGCAGTACTCTTGGTCAACCCAAAATGTTTAAAAAAAAACCCTCAAACCTGAATATTTAAGGAAGTGAAAGTGAGGTTTTGGCTTTTGTACGAGAATATCAGTGTGTGCACAGTTATTAGGCAACTGTTAGTGTGCACAATTATCCCGCAACTCAAAGAAAAACAAAAATATTCCCATCTCACATATTGATTTATGTCTGTTAAAGTGAAAATAATAAACAAACAACTCAAACTTTACAAATAAACAGTTCTGACATTTCAAAAAATAAATTCGTGACCACTATAGCTGCCCTTCTTTTCAGTAACACTCAAACGTCTTCCATCCATGGAGTCTGTCAGTTTCTTGATCTCTTGACCATCAGCCTTTTTTGCAGCAGCAGCCACGGCCTCCCAGACACTGTTCAGAGCGATGTACTGTTTCCTTCACTGTAAATCTCACGTTTAAGAAGGGCCCACAAGTTCTCAGTAGGATTTAGGTCAGGTGAGGAAAGGGGCCATGTCATTATTCTTTCATCTTTAAGGCATTTACTCACTAGCCATGCAGTGGAATGCTTTGATGCATGAGATGGAGCATTGTCCTGCATAAAAATCATGGTCTTCTTGAAAGATACAGACTTTTTTCCTGTACCACTGCATGAAGAGAACCTGGTAGCTTCATGTTTATTTCTTCTCAAATCTTTAGTAGTTACTTTACATCTTTTTCTCTCAACATATTTCTTGTGACCCTTTTGGGTATTTACAACAAAATGTTTGATGGTTCTGTGGTCAAGTCCTAATATCTTGGCAATTTCAAGAGTGCTGCATCCCTCTGAAAAAAATTTTTTTTAATAGTTTTTGATTTTTCGGAGTCTTTTAGATTCCTTTTCTTGCCCATTTTGCCTGAGGAAAAGAAGCCGTGCACACTTGATATAGGGTGTTGATCTCCTAAGGCCACATTCTCCCTCATCACACAAATGCACATCACTTCGTATGCTTAAATCAAATAGGCATTCATGTTTAAACAGCTTGGAGTTGGGAAGTTTGCATAAAAATGACAATATGGTCAGAATACTCACTTGCCTAATAATTGTGAATGCAGCGTATATGGTATGCATGTATGAATATAAATATATGTACATAGAAGTATAATGGAATGTATTTGTATTTACACATATACCTATACCTCAGCTTTACTTATCGATTTATTATTCACTTTTATTTTCACTACTTTCTTAGTCCTTCCTATTACACACTGTGGGTTGGTGGAACAGCATTTTGACTCTGTATATGTCCTGTACATATAGCAGAATTGATAATAAAGTTGACTTTGACACAAGGTTGTTATAAAAATGACTGCAACATTTTACCGATTACATACCTAAAAACAGGGGTGTTCAAACTTTTTTAAAAAGTTCCAGATTTATAATAAGTCCTATAACACCCAAGGGCCAACAGACCCTCCTGACTATTGTTTTTTAAAATTATTATAAAAGTTACAGACACACATCTCTTGTGACAAATGTTCTCCACCATTTTCATGACACCATCTTTGATAAATTCAGCCTCTGTAAAAGGTTTCCTGTGTTTAGCAATTAATTTGGCTCTTAATAACTTGCTTTGGTGGTGTTTTTATTTGAATCACAGGTGTTCAACCGCTCATACTTTTTAGCACGCTCCTTGTTAGTTTGCCTTAACGTGTTTTGTCTGATAGTGCTTCTTTACATTGAATTTCTTGTGCATAACAAAGTTCTCAAATCAGTCAAACACCTGTTTCGTTTATCTGTGAAAAAATATTGCAATTCCTACCTCTCCTGGAAATAGCACCCTCACTATCAACTTTTCTCTGCCAAGTGGCAGAAGTTATCCAGGAACTTCTACATCACAAATTGCTGCCACCATAAGATGTAAAAAGAAATTGCATCTTAAACTTGTATAATTTATTGGTTCTGTCTGACAGTGCTGGCGGGCCATAAATAAATGTTTTTAAGACAGGTGTCAGGGGCCTTATAAACTCCGACCTTGGGCCACGATTGGCCCCTGGGCTGGACTTTGGACATGTCTGCCCAAAAGCTATCACTTTCAGGACTACTGTTAAGATATTTAAAAGCTGCAACTAGTATCAAAATGCATTCTACCAAATATTGATTCAGAATAGATTTTAGCATGTGTCCAAATGATTATATAGCAGCCACATGACATGTATAACACCAATTCCAAAAAGGTTGGGATCCTGTGTAAAATAAAAATGCAAAGCAATGATTTGCACATCTCATAAACCAATATTTTATTTACCAAAGAACATAGAAAACATAGCAGCTGTTTAAAATGAGACATTTTACTAATACATGAAAAGCTCTGCTAGCTCATCTTGAATTTGATGGCAGCAACACATTGCATAAAAGTTGGGACAGGGCCATGTTTACCACTGTGTAGCATCTCCTCTTCTTTTAACAGCAGCCCATAAACATCTGGAAATTGAGAAGGCCAGCCTTTTGCTGCCCTTGTTCCAACTTTTTTGAGACATGTTGCTGCTATCAGATTCAGATGAGCTAATTATAGTAAAATATTTCACTTTCAACATTTGATATTTTTTCTGTGTTCTTTTATGAATAATATATTGGTTTATGAGATTTGCACATCATTGCATCTTGTTTTTATTTATATTTTGCACAGCGTCCCAACTTCTTTTGGAATTGGGGTTGTAATTGCAGGGTGAGCACAGGAGTAAAGAATTAAAATAATTCTGGCCCTGTTAAGAATTGGAATACTTTTTAATTCCATGCAGGAAATGCCTTTGTTTACAGACACTCAATTTAATGTAAATATGACAAAAAAATATGAAGATAGAAATACAAACCCAATATCTAAAACATTTAGTTAAATTAAGGCGTTCCTTTCAATGTATAAATATCTAACATAAATACTCCAAAGTTAAATAATACTATGTGCAATTTATATAAGATGGGGGAAGTGAAAATGGTCCAAGTGTCACAGTGAGGAGTTGTAAAGTTTGATGGCCACAGGTAGAAGGCTTTTCTTGGCGTTATGTGGTGCATCCTGGTTGAATGAGTCTTTTGCTAAATGTACTCCAGTGCCTGTCCAGTTCATCATGGAGATGGTGTGAAGGATTGTCCAAAACATTTTTTTTCAACTGAAAAAATACAAATATATACAAACAAGGCACTTCCTCATGTCTCATCATAAAACAGAAACGTTCCCTCAGATTGAGAAACATAACATCCATACATCAGCTATGATTTAGACAAAAAAAAACGGGACAAAAAAAATTAATATTAGATTTTTTTTAAAAAAGGGGCTTTATCATATAAAATGAAAGCAAAAGAAAGCAATAAAAAAAATTAATTAACTACTGTCGTTGTCACCCTTTCCACACATTGCATCCCTTAACTTCTCCAGACATCACCTGACAGAAATGCATGTGTGAACACAGTGGGGTAGTCGGATCAGACATTAGCTGGTCTTTAAACAGCCAGCTCACTGGTACAAGGTCAGTGTGATGTTGGACTGTGTCAGTGTGTGAATAGCCCAGCTAAAGACAAATACAGAACATGTCCCAACCTGCTCCTCCCTGAATTGTCCAAAGTTCATGTTTGAAATTGGTTTAAAGTTTTCAGTGATTTTGGCATACATTGTCTGCTCTTGTTTTTGCATTTCCTGTATTGAAATTTCACAGTGATGACTCTGTGATTCAAAAGCTCAATAAGGGGCATCTGTTGTAGATTCCCACTGCTTTAACATTTAAATATCATATTTGTTCACGAGGTTGTAAGAAGTATCTAGGACTGGCACTCTTAGATGAGATAATAATCTAGTAACATGATACTGTATATTGTATATGTAACACTGAATGTTACTTTGATTCTTGAAGTAGATTTAAATGGAGGAGTTTTATTCATCAGTGTAATTTATTTCCACTGCGTTTTTCTGTGTTGTTTTTGAAAACTTAAAGGATTTAAAACTGCAAGTCAAGTTGAATATTTTCATCATTTTATGATCAACAACATTAGGTAATAGAAAATTAACTGAGACTAAATGCAATTTAAGCCAAACTTAGCAGGAGCCCAGAAATAAATACTAGAAACATGAAGTGCATTTCATTAATGAAAGATGCTTGTGATTTTTTATGAGACATGAACACTCTGGTAAGAAAACGTGCTTTTTTCTGGTTCATAAAACTATCTATGCACACCTTTCTATAGACATTGGCCTATGTTAATATTGCATATGAAAAATATAGACAAGCCAATAAAATCATGTAAGTTTTTACTCCAATAAGTACTAAATGTTCATCTGGAGCACAAGACTGGAACCTATTCCCTTAAATTCAAAATGATTTAAACTCTTAAAGCACGCACATAGTCATATTGCACCATGGAAATACTGGAAAAGATTTTTATTTTTTGATGAAAAATGAAGGCGTGCAAAATTTAGCAGTGAGCCCTATAATGAGTATTTCATTATGTATGAGAGTAGCTATGGAACAACAAGAACCCCAGACAAGCTATAAAAATGTAGGATTTATAGCATATATTTGGCAGGAATATGCCGTTACCACTTTAACCCTCTTGGATAAGAAAAAGCAGAACATGATCATGTATGCTGGGGAGGCTGTGTAGAACCAGCACAGAAGCTAATTACTTAGTTTTTGAACAAAATGAATGGAGAAAGGGTTCTACAGTGACATAGTGCATGAACTGTTTTTGTTTTCTTCAAGAGAAGCTTTGACTAGAACATGATTTTTAATCACTATTGCTTAAACCCTCTGTTTAATGAAGACTCTTGACCATACTTACTAACAGTAGCGTTGTGTAAGAGAAAGCCAGTGACAACATCTGGATACCTTTGAAAATTATATCAGCTAAAACATGCAAAAGAGATTTGTAGTAGGAGTATTCATGTTCTAGTCTTTCATTCAGAATTTAACGAGTCAAAGCACAAAGCCATAATCATAAAATGTAGTTATTACACATAAATTACTATAGACCCCATTTCATGAAAAGTTGGGATACTTTCCAAAATGTAATAAAAACAAAAATCTGCACATATTATTCAAGTAAGACTGGTCTGGAAGATTCCACATTAAGCAGGCAAACTGGGAGCAAGTGAGATATAAAAGTAGTATCATCCATCAAAGGCGCAGTCTTTGCAAACTAGGATGGGCCATGGCTCACTCTTTTGTGCAAAAATTTGTGAGAATTGTTAGTCAGTTCAAAAAGAACAGCAGAGAATTCAGGTTTTTCAGCATGTGCAGTGCCTAATATTGTGAAAAGATTCAGAGATATCTCAGTAAAGGGAAGGTTTGAAACCACTGCTGAATGTGTGTGATCATCGAGCCACCTTGACTTGGGGGTACTCTGGAAAACTATTATTGCTTAACAGTCTGTCGCTGCATCTAGAAATGCAGCTAGAAACTGTGTCCCACAAGAAGGAAGCCATACATCAACACTATGCAGAAATCCCTCCACATTCTCTGGGTCTGAGCTCATCTCAGATAGACCAAGACTGTGGGACCATGTGCTGTGGTCAGATGAGTCCACATTTCTGCTTATTTTAAGGGGAAAAAGAGTGTTGAGATAAAATGACCTTCCAGATTGTTATCGTTAAAAGGAACAAAAGCCAGCATCTGTGATAGTATGGGGTGTATCAGTGCCCATAGTACAGGTGAGTTGCATGTATGTAAAATTACCATTGACTCTAAGGCATATACCATCTAAGTGACAAGTCTTTCCAGAAAGCCCATGCTTATTTGTTCAGGACAATGCCAGACCACATTCTGCACAGGCTAAAACACCATGGTTTTGTAAACAGAGAGTGCGTGTACTTGTCTGACCTGCTGCCAGTCCAGATATGACTGCACATCAGAGAGGAGAATCAGAAAACATTAGCCACAGACTGAAGTGTTATATCAAGCAAGATTGGTGAAAATTCAAAATTACAGAACTACAAGAAATAGTATCATTAGCTCCAAAAATGTTGTTAAAATTAAAGTTAGCGTAACAGAATCATATGCATGCTTCTTTCCCAACTTTTGAGTGTGCCCCTGCCACCAAATTCTATATTTGTGTATATTTATAAAATACAGTCAAGTTGGTCAGTAACACTACTGAAAAACTTCTCTTTGTAATTTTGTCAGTTAAATAAAAATTCACATGAATTAACAAATGACAGATTTTTATTTTATTGCATTTTATTTATTTTTATTTATATTCAGAGGATTGTACCATTTATTTTAATACCACACACACATACAAGCAACACAGACACCATCTTTTAAACAACTGCAACACATTTTAATACAGTAACCAGACATACTCTGCTAAACAAAGGAAACTATGTTTTCCCGACACAAATATGACATTTGTGGTAAAAATTTCCTTTTCAGCAAAAACTCCAAGATGTTATTTGAGAAATAAATAACTATTATGAACATAAGCAAGACAGTGGTTTATCCAAAACAGTTCAAGTCATTAAAATATTTTGGTAGCTCTTTTTGATACGTGTCCGCTCCTTCTGTGTTTGCTGCTCATTAAAAATAATGGTCTGATTATTAATATACTGCATTGTTTTGCAGTTTTCAGAGCAATGTGAAAGTAGAGAGGATGGTTTTTTTTTAATATACATACAGTATTAGATTTGTATTACTTTTCAATTCCATTGTCTTATTGCAAAATGACTAACTGATGAATCAAGGTGACCTACAGAAAAGCAACAATGCCATTCAGTCACTGGTTCCTGCGAGTCAAATGCAAATATTTGCTTTTTCATTTTTTTCTATGCTGTTAAATGAAATTTATAGAAAATTTGTTTGACTAAATCCAAATTTTGTCCGCTTGGAGTCGGGAAATTTGCGATGGACATAAGTTGCATTTTCTGACATTTGAAGGACAAAAAAATGTTAATTGGTTAACTGAGAAAACAATCATTAGTTTAATCTATATTAGAACTAAGTGCTAATTGTGGCCCTACATTAGACTAATATTAAATTGGGTTTATGCCTAATTAAGACACTAAAATTTATTAATTTAGTCCTAACTGTCCTAACGTATGTCACATTAGCTCCTTTCTAAATGGGCAGTAGCTCTTAAACACGTTAAAACTCTTGCTTGGTTGTCAAATACTTTTCATTTCTGACACACAGGCAGACAAACTGATGTGTCAGTGAGTCCTCAGATCACTACAGTATTTCAGCTGTCCAACTTCAACAATGTAGTGAACTAGCACCTAAGAAAAGCAAAGCTGAAACACTCTTGTGCTGAAATAAATAGTCTAAAAAGATTGATCCTGGCATTTCTAATTCTAACTCTTAATTTTTAAAAAAGTACCTGTTGTGTAAGAATGAAAAATCAGGACATGCAACCCAGTGCATGCCAGATGAACGCAAGCCAAGACTAACTGCTGTCATCAAGCCTCCCTGTAGTAACAGTCTTTGCTGTTCTTCTCACTTTCACAATTCACAGTAGTGTGGGCCCCTTGGTGGTGTAGTTCATAGCAGGGAAGTGCTTGCTGTCTGCATCCCAGTGGTTGAGGGGCTGGTGAGAGGCAGAAGGAAGGCTGGGGTTCCAGTGGTTAATGTAGCTGGCCATGAGCAGAGTCAGCTCCAGTATCTGATGTGAGAGTGAAAACAGAGCATAATTGCTTAAACAATGATACTGATGCGGTTCATTTGACTCTACGGAGCTGAAAGCAGAAAATGTGAAAACCTGAGAGAAACAACTGAATGAGGTTACCCTGATTAGCATTACATACAGTAGTAACATGACCCTATGTCAAAGCTCTATTGAAATTCTGCACATAAAATAAGGGAAACATTTGGATTTCTTCAGCTGTGTAAAAACAGGTAAAAATAGCTGAGTCAGCTTTCCTTCCTTTATCTTCACACTGCTTTTACAGAAATTAATCTGCATTTTCTTTTGGTGCGAGGTTAGAGTTTCCCCAATATATACTTGGACGGACCCTACTCTACCCACGCTATATGGACAAAAGTATAAAGCCGCACCTCTTAATCATTGAATTTAGGTGTTTCATTCAGTTCCATTGTTACAGGTGTATAAAACCAAGCGCCCAGCCCTGCAGTTTGCCTTTACAAACATTTCTGTAAGAATGGGTTGTTCCAGCCAGTCCCTCTTGTTCAGCATCAGTGTCTGATCTCACAAATACTATTTGGATGAATGGGCAAAAATTCTTACTCCAAAATCTTGTAAAAAGCCTTCTCAGAAGAGTGGAAGCTGTTACAGATGCAAAGGGGCAAGTTAATGCCTATGGATTTAGAATGGGATGTCATTAAAGCTCCTTTAGGTGTAATGTGTAGTTAACCACATACTTTTGTCCATATAGTGTACATCCTAAGGACAGCTGGCTTGGCTTTTCTAGAGCATTTCAGACCCACAACAGGTGGGTGACTTGAAGCATCAGACAACATTGAGAGTATGGAGGGGGATCAAAAAAATGGCTATACAGAAAAGATATTATAACGAACCCTTCTAATACAGCATTCAGTATTCTGACCATTCTGACTCCTACAGTGAGGCCTCCACATCTTATGGAACAATGTGAAATGCCTCCAAAGAGTGCTGTGATTTATGGACATGCATGTTGCTGTTATTCTCTCCCCTCTACCTACACACAAATGCCAGCTTGCTCTGTGTGTGGTCTTTTCTGTAGATCACTTTAGGACTAAATGAAGTAAAAAAAAAAAAAAGAAGATACAGCTCCATAGCCCTCGGGATCTACATATTTCACCCAATTACCCGTTCCCTTTGCCTAGAATTAATTACCAACCCGTCACAAGACAGGACAAATTGAAAACTTGGCTTAGCTTTTGAACATCAGTTATCAGACTGACCATTTGCAATGATTTAAGTGTGAAATTAAGTGTACCTTAGGTTTTGCCATTGCAAAGACCAGCTTCTCCACGCTCTTCTTCCCTGCTCCAGCCTCCCTCTGTTGGCTAGCGACCACCATGAAATCATCACGACAGCCACCAAAGGTAATCACAGACTGGTAGGAGTACGTGACCAGAGTGTGCTGAGAAATAAAAGCATTGCCAGTGTGAAATTTGCAGTGAAACGGATATAAACAGGGTGCATGTTCAGATTTTATAGCTAATCCCGATATAGAGCATGGAATTCATTTAGGAAATCATTTTGGTTTGGGCTTTTTTGAGGACTAAATTGAGTGTGAAGACATGTGACATAATTTCCAGCAACTTATTCTGATTTTCACTTTGTTTTTCTCTCTCCCTTTCTGAAGGCATATGGGCAAACGCTGCACGCCAGACCAAGAATGAAATGGATCAACATGGGCTGCAGAAAATTACAGAGCTCACGTTAACATAGTTTACATGTTGGAACTGCTGTGTGTCAGGGTCAAGTATGTCAAATCACAGGCTGGCCATTTTATTTTCCTTTGGATTTCTGGTGTTTGAAATACCACAAAATAAAAATCATTCCAGACCAGTGGGTCAAGAAAGCTTTGCAGCTGTGGCCTATCCAGCTGAGCACAGCAGTTAAAAGTTATCTCTGGCTTTTAACAGCTATAAAGTCAAGCAACTGAAAATGTAAAAAAGAAATCATTTTCTAAATTCTAAAATGTTCTATATAAACTAGATTTTTTAAAATTTGCCCACATTTTTGTTCAGCATCACACAACAGCCTAAAACTCACCATTGTGTAGTCCAGCACACACAATCCATCCTCATTGACTGCCAGCCACACCTGGTTCTGCTCAACAGGAGAGGGAGGAACAGGCTGTGGACAGGCAAAGCAAAGAATTTTATAGTTGTAATACAACTTTGTCTTGTGGTATCAGACAGGTCAGGCCTGGGCTTGAAAGCTTGGTTCATGGCTGTGTTACAGTTCAGGATGCTTTCATTCTGATGAAGCATTGCATTGAGACTGATACTTCAAAACTGAATAGCAGACAAAAGGCTATACATTTTCACATAAAACAGCATCAGTCACAAAACAGTAAGAAAGAAGTACTGGACTTTCTTTACCTTGGCACTGAAGAGCTTGGCTCCAAACAAAGGCCATTTCCGAGCCACAGTTAGGTATATTCTTACACACTCTGATCCACTGCACCCACGCAGCATTGACCACTTAGCGGCCAGACGCTCGGTAAGATCTCTGAGAAGCGAAAAGAAACAGTGGTGGGTTCAAATAACAATACTGTATTCGGGTATACCGTAAACAAAGCTTTACAAAGACATCAAGTTCTCAGGTTCTAGATTAAGAAAATGCGGAGTGACATATTTATTTGAACAACAGCAGATTTTTGTTTTACTTGAGCTGCTCCGAGCTGCAGTCCTGTTTGTAGCGTTTGGGGTAGAAGCGTTCTAAGGCTTGCAGGAGAATCATTTGAGATTTAGGCTGAGGAGAGCCAGTGGGAGAGGGGGCACCTGGTCTCTCCAAATCCCCATGTTCAACCTGAATGAGGAAAAGCAAAAGTAGGTAGATAAAAAGCGCACAAGTTTTATTCCAAAAAAAGTCTTTTTTCTTGATGTAATTCTTACAGACCTGTGCCATGAGGGCAGCCACCTCAAGAGCCAGCTCTTTATTTACAGGAAAGTGACCTTGCTGAACTTCATCATTCACCTGGTATGCCAGCAGGAGGCGCTCTCGCTCTGTCTCTCCCTTTACCTGAGATCTGAAATACAGTCTGCGCACATGAACATGTTATTAAACCGGTTTTCCTGAGAGAAACTTAAACTTGAGAATAGCAGAATGCATACAACATCAGCACATTTAGCTGCACAGTTTATATTTTGCTTTGAAAAGCCTTTTCTTTGAACAAATCCTTATGACCACATTGCAAAGTATGGTGTTGTTGATGCAATAAAACTAAGCCCCATTTGGGTCTTAAATATCCAAACACAAACTAAAATCATACCTGCTCTTGTATGTTAGGCGGACAATCCGTGTCCCTTCATTTTTCCCAGGATGTAGCTCCTTTAGAGTCTGTTCCCACTTGGAAATGACATCACAGATCTGGCAAAGGCCAAAGTCAGTCTCCAGTCATACATATACGTATTTTTCCCCTCCTGTGTGCTTCAGTCTTCAGGTAGCAGAAATAATATCTAGAGACACTGATCTATGCAAAAGCTGTTACATACGGTATACTGTATGAGCCATCTGGAGCTCTTGAATCGCTCTTGTGGGCTGGTTGACCACAATGGAACAGATTTACTCACCATAAAAATATAAACCAGAAAACACGATTTTAACATTGACTGAGTGGGATTAAAATACAGAAGAAGACTATCGCATGCTAGACCACACCTGCATCTAAAAACGTTTGGACGGCATTAAATCTAAAAAATAATCCCAAACCACTCACTACTGAGCCTCTAAATTAGTTGATAGTTTGAGACAGATGATTTGGCTACACACCACAGAGAACCAAAACCATCAGCAGTGAGTAGCAGGTTTCTTCCATCTACTAATGATCACTGACCCACAGTCCTACCTTGGCAGACGGCTGCAGGCAGTGCTCCAGGTCTTTGCCAGATGGATCATCAGTGAATAAAGCAAATCCTGTCAGCTGTGGTTTCCTCATGCTAATCCTCTGGTTCAGTGTGTTGAGGAACTCCTCCACTGTAGTGGAGCCATCAAACCCCACCACCTACAGTAGAGAACAAAGGAAAACACTCATTTTCACTGCAATAAAGCAGCACAAATCACTGCCTGACATTATCCTTCAGTGGCAGAGTTGTGGCATCAGTAATTTCAGATCCTGTGGTGCTTGGAGGAGATTTGGAGTTCCAGTACAAACTTTGTCACCTACTGGCAGTTAAAAAACAGCAGTGGCAGATTAGGAATATGGGTGCGCTGTAAAATAGGTGGCAGCACAGTGGACACCTCACAGCAAGACGGTTTGAACCACAGCTGGGCCCTTCTGTGTGGAGCTTGCATGTTCTCTGTGTGCCTGCATGGGTTTTCAACAAGCACTCCAGCTTCCTCCCACAGTCCAGAGACATGCATCTTAGGTTAACTGGTGATTCTAAATTGGCCACAGGTATGAGGTAGATCAAGTGTTTGAAGTGTATAGAATAAAGAAGCGTATGAATGTGTGGTTGAAATGTAACTTTCAGTCTAAAGTACTTTGAGTGGTCAGTATGACTACAAAAGTGCTACATAAATGTCAGTGCATAACATTGCTACAGTTACAAAATAACTGCACTATAGGAAGTATACTATACGCTTTGTTCTCAAAACAGAGAGACACTCACTGCAAAGCCTGTGCTACCTGCCTAACAAGCTATGTGTTACCTGATAGGTGTTGTTCATGAAGTGAACTGGGATGCTGAAAGGCAGTGAATGGTGGTAGGGGTTCCTCAGCAGGATAGAAACTATCTCCATACGTGAAGGTTTAGCTTCCCGCTCTCCATTCTGCAGAGTTCGCTCCAAAGACCTCTGACAGTACACTGCATACTTCCCAACCTCACTCCTGTGTGTGGAAAAAAATGGATGGTTGCAAAATTAGTATTAGCTCCTTTGGCGTTTTTCTGATAAATAAGGAATTATTAATTAATGAACAGCTTGAGTTAGTTCACCTTGGGTTAGCATTGTGTTGCAAGTACTGTCTCAGGTACCAGAGAAAATGTTGTTGAGGGAGGAACAGAGCCACACATAGAGACAACAGCTGCCAGCACTACAGGAAGGGATAGGAAAAAGAAGAAATATTGCAAAAAAAACCTGAAATAATTTAAAAAATTTTGCAGCCTCAGCTGTTTAAACATGCCTCCTTGGTCTTTAGTGTGTAGCCAGCTGACCTGCGTGAGGGAGTAGTTGTGTGGTGTCCGACGATTGGTCTGTTTGATGAGCTGACAGTACATTTCATTCTGCAGCTCCGGGTGGGTCAGGCACACTTGCAAAGCATTCTGGGCCAGCGAGGTATGGTAATCAATAGATGGAGATTCAACCAGTACATTGATGAAGAGCTGACAGGACTGCAAAACAGCAAAGAAATGAAACGTCTCACATTTAATAGCACTTGAGCTACCAGCAGGTGGAGGCAAACGCACAACAAGAAATCTGAATATGCTGCAATTTAAATCAATTTAAAGTGGCTAAGTTAATACAGCATTGAGCAATGAAAATATTCAGCTGAGAAGAATATATGTTTCATAGCATGTGGTCACCACCAGCTCCAATGTGAGGAAAAAATGTAAACTTCGTTATTTTGTTTTCATTCACAGTGACAGTAGAAGACAAAGAAGCCATTTAACAGTTTTAATCAGTCTTGTCAGATTCATTAATACTTCAAAGACATGAAGTAGAGCTTAGACTTGAAAAGCGTGTCACCTCCATTCATTCTGTTTCATTGTGTGTGTTTGGGACAATTATTAAGGCTGGATGGTCAAAGAGAGAGCCGATCCATTCAGCCTTCAATCCTAATGTAGTTGGTGGGGCTGTGAAGCATGAATTGGGAAGGAAGGGGCTCCCAGATAGACATAGTTGAAAAGAGAGGAAAAGGATCTGCCATCTTCCTAAAAGGCCCGTGTTCTCCTCTGATCCCATTACTTCTTCCCCATCGTGTAGTTTCCATATCCATTGCTGTCACTCTCTGAAGGCCCTGACCTCCCATGTCTGCTCTTAAAAGAGGGCTGCCCTCACACTGGCTGTAAACCACAGGAACGGTTAGCCTCAATCAGAGCAGATAATCAAGGCCATTATCTCTCTTCAATACTTTTGATGAGCTGGGCCCCTCGGTCTTCAGCCTTTGATCTGGTTTATTGGCAGGAGGGGGAAAAAAGAAGGCCACAGAGCACATCCAGGAAAGGGTAAAGAGGGGGGTACAATGGGGATAAGGTAGAGTAGGATGGATGATGTCTTGAACAGACCCTTACTACAGATAGAAAAGGAGAATCAACAGTAAGTGGGATAGAACAAATGAAACAAAGAGAAGGGTGAGAGGTGGGCAGACTGACCTTGAAAAGCTTGAGAGCCTCTGTCTGCAAAGCTTCAGAAGGCAAAGTGGTGAGAGGTGAGCGCAGACCCTCTTTAGAGAAGCTCAAGGCCTCGCTCTTCCACAACACAGACTCTGGGGAAAAAAAGAAGGAGGACACACACGTATAAACACATGCACACACAGACAAACAAAGATTTGAGTTTCAAAGCTTTAATGACTCAACAGCTGACAAAGATTCACACACAGCACTCCAGTCGTAAACAGTGTCTGCAGTGTGGATCAGAATAACATGCAGCATGCTACCGAGTTCATTTATACCCACTTATAGAGAGTCTACTTAAGAATGTATTTTCAGTATACAGTGCTAATTTTGCACCCCTCATTTTACCTGAAGAAATAAGTGTGGCTTATTTCTTGAAAAATAATTGTAACTTATGCTTTATGCAGAAGATTTGAAAACTAGCATAAAAAACAGATATCCTTCTCCATCACATGCAAAACATTTTACTTGTGAAAATACAAAGTGAGTACACTGGATGCCAAGTGACATTTTAAAAATAGTGTAACCCTTGTTTCTGGTTGTGGTAGCATTCACCAGTCTCTCTGGGCTGTGGGTGTATGGCAGGCTACAGTTTCTTCTATAATAAATACTAACATGGCAGGACAGTGTGCACTCAACTTTTACTCCATCTTCCCAAAACACATTACTTCGAGCATGTTAACACTAAACAGTCCCACCATAAACACTAGCAAGCAGGAACACAAATTACCCTTCACAAGGGGCTGTAATAAATAACTTAAAAGTTAAACATGAAATTATAAAGTGCTGTAACTGATAATGAAATCATGAATTTCAATTATGCAGACTCATAAAACAATACTGAGCGATGTAGTATGCACTCATAATAATATTAATTATTAGATAAAAAATATATCAAATACATAAACTACAATAACTAAGGTCAGGCTCTATCCATCATAGGTATTCTGGAAAAGATCCATCCAGCAAACAAGCCAGCTCCTGTAGTGGTAACAAGATTTGTAATGGACAGATGGGCAGACAACCTGAAAAATCAATGCCTCCATGGCAGAGGAATTACAACAGCTTAAGTTTAAAAGCCCACTCTTTGGACTGGGTAACAGAAACTAGCCCTGGCTTGTCATATTTCTTTACACAAAACACTACGACACTGTTTTTTTTTCTTTGTTTCAGACAGAGGTGAAATTTCTTAGCTGCAAAATACATTTCTTACCAGGGTCTCCCTCTGCATCGAGGAGTTTACCAATGAGCTGCTCATACTCTGTGCCTACTTTGAAGGCTGCACTGCTTCCAGCTGCCACAGTCAGGTGATACAACCATGTATCCTAGGTACAACAAAACCTATTGATTAATATACAAACAGTTCAAAAATTGTTTTTGATGATAAACAGCTAATTAAGATATTTACTGTTATGCTACCTTCTCCTGCTTGGTGCCAATGAGCAGGTATGTAGGACTCTGGTCTCTTGGTTGTACCACTAAGGTGCAGTGGGAGGAGAGGAATCCTCGACTGCCTGCCTCATAGTCCTCGTCTGAATCGCAGGAGCGATCCACCTCCTGTACTGATGCTTCCCGCATCAGCAGCTGACCCAGAGGAAGCTGAAACAAAGAAAGTCAGTAAACAGAGGATCAAAGTGACTACAGTGGTCACTGGTAGAAGAACTACAAAATCTAAAGCATCAGTCAAATCTCATACATAGTATATTTTATCACTATATATCAAGTCAAGTCAATTTTATTTATATAGCACATTTAAAACAACCTCAGTTGACCAAAGTGCTTAACATAAAACAGACACATTTAAAATATACAATAAATAAAATAGTAACAATACATTAGAATAAAACAGATAATAAAATACATAAAAATTGATCAAATTAAAAGATAAATAGAGCTAAAAAGCCAAAATACCTTGCCTAGCTGGGTTTAAATGCCATGGTAAAAAGGTAAGCCTTAAGTAGCGATTTAAAATGCTCTACGGACTGTGCAGCTCTGACCTGATAAGGCAGACTGTTCCACAGTTTGGGTCCC
>VUQH01054264.1:2320-13399 GCA_015106775.1 Etroplus canarensis | reverse complement strand
TTTCTACATTTGAGTTCACCTCATCACCATGCTCCCAGCCAAACACATGGCTGGTCCCAATCTGTGCCCAAATGCAGTCCAGCTGCCTGTTGTCTCCTCCACTGTTGCAAGAGGTTAATGAAAGGGTCCAGGACCCCTGATGAAATGAGCCAACCTGTGCTGAGTCCTTTTCAAGTTAGCTTTTGTAAAACCTTAGGCAGGTCTGCAAGCCAGATATGTTCCTCTGTGTGAATGTGTAAGAGAATGGTCCCGTCAAATGCAATGTTCAGTAATAATAAGTGTTTTATTGATGTCTTTCTGCAGGATAAACAAAGAATGTTGGATCCTTTGAGACCTGTAGCTTAGCACATCATATTTAGACTCATCTAAAGCACACACAAACCATTAAATTATGCATTTGTAATGATTCAACAGCCTATTTTAATCACAAGGATTTGACATTTTCTTAATTTTTCCAGCCATTTTTAGGACTGCTCATCCAGGCTAATGCAGAAGGTGACAGATCAATACACTCAATCCAAGAAATTTCACACTTTTTTCCTGAAAATCCAAGCTGGTGTCTCATCTCAATATTCAGTAGGGTCAGACTGCCAAGAAACAAGAACACACAATGTGCCATCTGGTAAATCGTAGTCCTCTCATCAACCCTGTCCAATCTGGAGTCTCCTTCTCTCTCAAAAGGAAAAAAAGGAAAAAAAAGACATCAATAGGCTAGCTTGACCAGAGGGTAAAATCTTAAAGTCATATTGAATACATTGGGAAATAGGAACATTTCAAAATGAAGAAAAGCCACATTTAAAAAAAATATCTAATTCCTTCATTTGTAATTCTATTGTCAAAAACAAATTAAGCACTCTATTAAATATGCTCTTAACAAACTATTGATATTTAAGGAAAAAAGCTCCTGAACATGAGGCCAGTACTCATCTGGGATAAATGGCATTTTCTGATGTGTGAAAAGGGATGATCACAGCCACGCCTGGCTTCACTCCAGCGCTCAGATATACAAATATTGTTCATGTTTGTGTATCTGTGTGTGCGTGTGTGCATGTATGTGTGTATCTATTTGCATTTGCTGGCCACCATCCTAGATTCCTCTGTTCTTATTTTGGGGTTAGAGAACCCATAATTGAATGCCAGGGCCCAGGAACCCTGTTTTTTCTTGAGCCAGTCCCTGATGACTGAGCAGGAGGACTGGACAAATGAGGGGAGGGGGTCTCCTCAGTTCACTAGGATCCACAGACTGGAAAAGTGGGAGTATGGTCCATGCAGCTGATTTACATTTAGAGCTCTTAATTGCCTACTTCTGAGTCCTTTTACTGGAGTTTCGTACCTGTTTATGTTGCCAGCCCCTTATGTTCCTCTAGGATTTGAAATTCATGTACTGTCTCAATCGTCAATCTTACTGACAGCTCGAAAGAGGGCTCCAGCTGCCACAGAGACCAAAGGCTTAATAGTTTGACTATAACACTAAACAGTGCTTCAGTTAGAGTAAGTAGTATTCCTATAAAGTTGGATCTATGACTAAAATGAGTACCTTAATAAAAAGAGGTAAATCTTTTTTATTTTAATATATCTCCTGTAGTTTTAATTCAGTTTTCGGTCAAGATAGATTTTCCTAAACAAGAGAAAACACAGGCATGTATTTATACAGTACATAAAATATTCCTACCTGATCCCAAGCCTTTGAAGCTGTGCCAGCATGTATATTGTATACTGTTCTCTCTGCTTTTGGTCCTTTTGATGTCCCCATATTAACCTTAAATTGCCACTAATCTCAATATACTCTGTCATGACAGGTCCACTATTCAGAGGCTATGATAAAAGCCACTGTGTTTTCCATATGCTTCTTTAACATAAGAGAACAGTGGCTCATCTAGTGTCCTCATCCTAATAATCAGAAGGCAAAAAAGCTGACATTTGAAAAAGGTCCTTAGAAGATCTAAAATGTAATAATCTGAGAAATCTGATATGTAGTAGCTTCACAAAAGAAAAGTGTACAGTGTTACTGTAAACCACATGATTTGAAATCCTTTTACCCAGACAGGATAACATATTAAAAAATGCTGCAGACAAACTGCACCTCAAGAAGCCTTTGGGTTGATTATGGAGAAGAAGCAAAACAACAGCACACAACAGCGATAAGTCATCAACAAATGAAAGCAAAAGCCAAGACGATACTTAATTTTTCTGGGCATTTACTTTGAAACAAGAAGAATGTATCTTATTGCTGTTATATTTTTTAAAGACAATTCATATATTTAGTTTTGGAAATGTAATTAAAGATAGATAGATAGATAGATAGACAGATCGATAGATAGATTGACATAGCTTTTTTGAGCCATATCTGGTCATTTTGGAAATTTTTAGCCAATTTTGTAAGAATTGAAAAAATATCTTTAAAAAAGGAGACAAAGACTCTATTTCATTATATACTGCTGCTTCATTTTCTATTTGTTAGTTTCCATCATATTTACCAAAATCCACAAAGCGTGTGACTTCTTTGTAAATTGTAGCCTTCCCTAATGGGCATAGCATAACCTTCTCTGTTTTCTTCACATGCACTGGGTAAAAGTAAGACTTTAGAAGAGTGCATGACCTGCAGAGCTGATCAAAATATGGGACATTATCTCAACATGTGGGATGGGGTGACAAAGAGTAAAAATGCTGTGCTCTCCCACATAAAGAGGGACAGCTGGTCACCCCAGTAAGTGCCCCTAAATGAATCTAGTTAAATGTATGACAACCAGTCTTTAAAGGGTAAGTACTGATTTTACACATCTAAGTCTGTTTACAAGTCTTGAGGAATATTAATATATGTGAAAACAGTGGAATTAGATAGAAGCAAGGTCACCAGGCCTTGCCAGCCAGCAATTCATCTCTGCCTGAGACTAGCAGCTTCGGGCTACATTAGCTGCTACTTGCATAACATGACTGAGTCACCAGCTGAACGGTTAATGGCCTAGCTACATAGTGGGCAATAACTGTAGCATTTCTAGGTTTTGAATTAATGTGTGAGATAACAATTCTTTATTCTACTTCAGTATTATTCTGGCCAATAACTGAGAAGTCTGTGTATCTCTACTTATCCCAACTGGAACCTTTTTTTAAATGACACAGTTCATTACACTTAACATAAAAAGAACCTGAATTACATCATTTTGGACTGGGAAGTCTGGAACTTTTTTATGATGCAGTGGCACTACTAAGCACTGTACTACCATGTTACCTGAAATACACATACATAGAGAGCATAAATATAAGCATGAGTAAAAATACGCCCACTGTCAAACATTCCTCACGGCAACTAATTAATGTTGTGTTATTATTTTATGCTTTTTTGTATGTACTTCGCAATTACTTTATGAAGCAAAGTCATAAGTACAGTGCCTTGTGAAAATATTCATACCCCTTGAACTTTTCGACCTTTTGTCACATTACAACCACGGATATAAATGTAGGTTTTACATGTGATCGACCAATACGAAGTAGTGCATAGTTGTGAAGTTCAATTTTGGTCTCATCTGACACGAGCACCTTTTTCCACGTTTGCTGTGTCCCCCACATGGCTAGTGGCACACTGCAAATGGGACTTTTTGTGGCCTTCTTTCAACAATGCTTTCTTCTTGCCACTTTTCCATGAAGGCCAGATTTTTGGAGTGCACAACCAATAGTTGCCCTGTGGACAAATTCTCTGACCTGAGTTGTGGATCTCTGCAGCTCCTCCACAGTTACCATGGACCTCTTGGCTGCTTCTCTGATTAATGCTATAATTGCATGGCCTGTCATTTTAGGTAGACGGCCATGTCTTGGTAGGTTTGCAGTTGTGCCATACACTTTCCATTTTCGAATGATGGATTGAACAGTGCTCTATGAGATGTTCAAAGCTCGGAATATTTTTTATAACCTAACCCTACTTTAAACTTCTCCACAACTTTATCCCTGACCTGCCTGGTGTGTTTATTGGGCTTCATGATGCTTTTTGTTCACTAATGTTCTCTAACAAACCTCTGAGGCCTTCACAGCTGTATTTATACTGAGATAAAATTACACACAGGTGGACTCTGTTGACTAATTACAGTAGGTGACTTCTAAAGGCAACTGGACTTGCACTGGATTTTATTTAGGGGTATCAGAGTAAAAGAGGCTGACTGAAATTTTTGAAAATCATAAATCATTTCCCTTTCACTTCATATTTATGGACTTGTGTTGGTCTATCACATAAAATCCCCAAAAATAGATGTATGCTTGTGGTTGTAATGTGACAAAATGTGGAAAAGTTCAAAGAGTATGAATACTTTCACAAGACACTGTAGCTGTGTATTAAATGCTACAACGACAGTTAAGAAAAAACTGTTTTCACAAGACAATAATCAGTCCTGTGAAAAAGTACACCATTACTGCTTCTACAGGAATTAAGAGGGTAATTAGCAGTCAGAAGCTGTTAATCAAATACACTTGATTAACTGGTCATCAGTGTGACCACCTCTATGAAAAAAGTATTTTTGGCAGTTTGCTGATCTGGAGCATTTAGATTTGTGTTAACACAATATCAAGAAGAAAAGACATCAGCAACGATCTTAGAGAATCAGTTGCTGCTGCTCAATCTGGTAAGAGTTATGAGGCCATTTCCAAACAATGATGAAAAAAGATTATTCACAAATAGAAAAATGATCAAGGCAGTTATTATTTTTCCCATTACTGAACGTTCCAGCAAATTCACCCCAAGTTCAGACTGTGCAATATTCAGAGAAACTGCAACAAAAAAAACCCCAGAGCTACATTTCAGACAATACAGACCTTAGTTAGGATGCTAAATATTACAGTTAATGACAGTAAAACTAAAAAAAAAGAGTGAAAAATTATGGCTTTTTTGAAGGGTTGCCAGGAGAAAGCCTGTTCTCTCTGAAAAGAACATAACAGCACAGCTTAGGTTTGCAAAGTTGCATCTGAACAAACCACAAGACTTAGACAGACACGACCAATGTGGAAAACTTTGGCAATAATGGACAGCACCACGTTTGGTGAAGAGCAAACACAGCACATCAGCAAAAACTCCTCATACCAGCTGTTAATCATGGTAGTAGAAGGGTGAAGATTTGGGTTTATTTTGCAGCCACAGGACCTGGGCACCTTGCAGTCACTCAGTTGTACATGAACTCCTCTGTATTCAACAGTATTCTACAGTCAAATTTGAGGCCATCTGTCCAACAGCTAAAGCTTGGCTGAAAGTAGGTCATGCAACAGGACAATGATCCCAAATACAGCAGCAAGTCTACAATAGAATGACTAAAAAAGGAAATAATTAAAATGTTGCAATGGCCCAGTCAAAGCCCAGACCTCAACTCAACTGAAATGCTGTGGTAGGAACTTAAGATTGCTGTACATAAATGTCCACAAGCCTCAAGTAACTGAAGCAATGGAGTAAAGATGAGTGGGCCAAAATCTCTCCACAGTGATGCGAGAGATTAGTGACTGTAAAAAGCATTAACAACATGGCTTCACTTCCTCTTATTGTACAAAAGTGAAACCAGATTTGATGCAGTAGTTATTTGGGGTTGAGTTGCTGTGTGCAATTCCTGCCCACACACCCTCTGGGATGTGATGTAGAACACGCCCCCTGAATAGACATGTGCCAGATTGGCAGTCAGAACTGCCAATCATGAGGTTACGCCTCAATGTTACAGCATCAAATTAGGAACTCTAAACAAACTTATGAGAAAGGTGATCCTCTGAACCCAAATCCACATGAAAAGAACTACTTAAAATAGTACAAGCCGTAACTGGGGCAAAATTGATCTGATAAGAACTTTTTCATTTTATTTTGCCCTCTTTTCATCTGCTAACATGGAGGGGGCGGGACTTAGAACCTATACTACAGCCAGACAGCAGAGGGCGATGGAAATGTTTTGGCTTCACTTTTGGGGAATCATCAGGTCATTTGTATTTTCTACAGTCATTGAGAGAGACTGATAAATTCATACAGAAAACAATTGCTTCAACTTATGGCTACTTCACAGTGATTCTACAAGCTATTGAATCTTGAGATGCACTTAGCTTTTGACTTGACTGCATGAAGTCCTGTGAGAGCTTTCCTTTTCACATGACTGTATATCAGTATGCACAAGCCTGTGTGTTTGTTCTTCTCTAAATCATAAGAACCTATGGTGACGTGTGTAGCAAACACTTTAAATGTTCTACACTCTTTCTTATAAAACTTTGTGCTTGAGACTAACTTATGAAGTCGCGGATTCTCAAGGCCTCCTCTTCTTTAAAACAGGAAAATGCATTTTCCCCGAAGTTCAGGTCAAACTCATGGAATACTCTTATAACATGACTGATGTCTCTAAATGCAGGTAGCTAAAAGATTGGTGACTTTGGAGGTGGTGTACATGTTGAATGACACACAACAGATGAAGGGAAAGTGTGACTGAACAACATTTCCCTGAGGACTTAACATCAAAGCCTCACCAACAGGAAACATAGTTAATCTCCTTCTTCTTCCTCCCCAGTGGGGTACTAGTAGCACAATGAGGAAAATGGGCCAAATGTAAGGCCTATATAGATAGATAAACTTATGTGCTCAAAAATGTGTACGTATGTGCTTTAGTCACATTCAGACATGCAGGATAGTCATAGATAAGTGGATTGTGTTTACAGTGACTATGATCAAGTCTTTCATTTTGCTGTTTTCATTTTCTTTTTTGAAATTTCTACTTCAAAATGTTTATCCCAGTCCTGTGAGATTATAGATGGCAGGCTAACTCTTGTGTAATGTTTACTGGCATAGCAGAGAGGAAGGATAAATTTTACCTTCCACATATCAGAGCTGTATTCAGCCATGACACAGTACTCAACACATACTGAGAGGAAATAGAGTTAAGGACCCAGCCCAGCTTAATGGCCTACAATCCCTGAAAGGAAGCTATAATTAAGGTTAAGTGAGCAGATGCTGAAAGAAAAGCATTTTTGTGATAATAAATGTGGTTTTGAATTTAACACCTCTGGTAGAGGAACCCTATCTAAATGACCCTAAGGCCCCTGCCACTTCTACAGTATGCCATAATGGTGTAAAGTGCAATGACAACACCCTCCTCCACTTCTACTCAGCTCACCTCCCCTCCCAGCCCTCTGGCTAAGGTTGAAACCTTTCTGTATCAGAGAGGATTAGGTTACTACACTTAAGTGTAGCAACAAAGTTGATGAAATTGAGATCAGTACTGTTTGTATTGTACCTACAAGGTAGCTAACCTCAACAGTAGAAAAAGGTGTGGGGAAAAAAAGCAAGTTTAGAACTACTTTACACTCATTTTATTCCAGAGGGTCAGAATGAAAGTTGATTATATGTAAATTTGTAAGCAAGAATATGTTTGGATTTAATTTTTTTACAATTTCAGAATTTGTGGTTTTGAAGATGACATTACTCTATTTGCAGCTGGAAAGTAGTTGTAAGACTATCTTGACAGAATCAACAGCCATAGTAGGAAAGATTGTTTAAAAAATAAGTATGCAGTTTTATATATTTTCATGTGGCAGATAGCCTCCTTAAATCAGCAATAAATTAGAAATAATTTTAATAACAGTATCACAGTATTCAGATAGTAGTAAATGCATATACAGACTAAATTTTCAGCTTCTTTCTCTCATTTCATTTTCATTGTCCTTCTAAAAGCTGATTAAGAGGGTGAAGTGTTCTCTTTGATTTCAACCTCTTTTTAATTGAGGTTCAACCAGAGGGTAAAGAGACCCTTCAGGGACTTAAAGAGGAGGACCCCCTACTATAGCCAGTGTAACCTGGAGCAGAAACAGAACAGGGGTCCTGGAAGATCAGCCGCCTCCTGCCCAGAAGGGACCCCACCAGATCACTTCTCCCTGTTTCTAAGCCTGAAGTGAAGCCTGACTGAAAGCCCCAGCTATTCTGCCACAGCCTGTCTCAGCAGGGGTGTGGAAGAAAGCTCTGCGGGCTTCAATCTGCTGCAGAGGAGCAACAAAACTGGAATTAAAGTCCTCTTTTGTTTTCTCATCAGCACCCCCTCAAAATGTCTGGTTTCTACAGTAGGATCAATGACATTATTGTCCATATTAGCTCTTTCTTTGAATTTCATTTTTTGAAGTTTACTGCTGCTGTACTGTTGTCAAAAGTGTTATGTGTTATGTATAATGTTTCCTCTATGATCAAGCCTTGTCTAGGTGCAATTTGTATTAATAATTTTTAAATATACAATTCTAATTATATGAGCAAATGGTATTTAGGAGTCTTTTACTGTTTCTTATTTGAACATTACCCCAGTGACAAAGTGTGCTGTTTATTTACTACTGTGCATTAAAGCTACATTTTTGGTACAATATATTTATGGTGTATAAGGTGCAAAAATAAACACCAGCCCAATATACAAAAGCTACATTAATGGTTACTACTTTCACATGAACGGAATGGCACAAACAACTTTATACTCTATGTAGCAGAAATATGATTAGGTGAGACCTTGTTTCATGTGGAAGCAAATGTTTACTTAGAAATTAAAATCTTTACTTATCAGCACTGCAAGTGCCTTTCAAGCTGCATAATTTAATGCACTGTGACTGTGTGTGTTTATGTGTGTTGTGTCAGTGAGTGTGTGTGACTATAATGAGTGCACTATATTTTGATTTCCATTTTTTTCCCCTTGGTTTGCATATTGTTCCCCTCTGGCGACAAGCTAATAATGAGACAAGCAGGTCATTCCTAGAAAAGGATGCTTACTACAACTGCTCCTTTTTTATTGTTAAGTGCACACACACACACACAGATACACACATGCAGACACACATTTCAACTGTTCCACCCTTCTCTTAGCTCATTCATGACCTCAAGGGGTCTTTCAGCTGTTCTTCGATTGATCTGACCTTGTGCTCACAGCTTGCTTGTATTTCTAACCTGCTGCAGTATGGAGCACTAAAAGCTTGTTCTTTATGCAACTTAGATGTAAATCCCAGCTCTCTGCACCCACCTCCTTCTGCCTGTTCCTCACTTTGTGTTTACATGTCCCCCTTCCTCTGCAGCTGTGCGGATCAGATGGCTGATGCATTAATGGGACCTGCACTGACTAATGGGGCAGGATTGAAGTTTGACACACTGACCCCACCCATCAGTGCTGTTTGCCACCAAGAGCCCCACAGGATGCTCTCTGGAAAATGTCTCCACTGCTTATTGGAATTTCTTTGAGCCTGAGTCTCAGGTTACAGCAGAACACATCTGTGCCTTCCACACAACTAGAGAAGAGTCTGGCATATTTGTCTAAGCATCATAAGAGTGGATATTACAGAATGAATGAAGATGAAGTTTATTATGGCAGTGGTTCACTTTATCGCCAGGGTTTTTCTTTTGCAGGATTTCCTTCTCTACTATAAGACAGTTCACTTATGCAGTCAGGAAGTACTTCAGTTTCTTTAAGATGTTTAGATGAAGTACTTTGCCCCTTCATTGCCCTGGAACAAGACTGTTTTTCATGCAATATCATAAGAGTGGAATGTGAAAGGGTGTAATGGATTCCTGTGTGAGCTTTCATTACATGTCATACACTGTGTTTACAGTAGCTTTCTCAGTCTGACTGCATTACCGCAACCCGCCATTGCTTCCCCCCTCAAGCGTTCATAAATCATTGTTAACAGACAGACCTGACATCCTGCTCATACATCACCACACAAGCCTTTACTCCACAGTAATTCAAACACTGGATGTACAAACACCCCTTGCTGTGTCATGTCAGTTCACAACATAGCCGAAACTCACACCCTAACAAAGAGCAACAGGCCTCACTTTCAGACGGACTAGATGAAAGCATCTCAGAGAAAGTGGAGAGCTCTTACACCTCAGAACATTATGCCACCTTTTTTTCTCTCATCTAGCAGGAATTTGAATTTTTGTGTGATCCCGGAAAACTGAGACAGCTGAATGAGATTAATTCAGAATACTACTATTAATTTGATGTTGTTGAATAGGAAAGACTGAAAAATAATTACGACAAAAATAAATTGAACTTTTCTTGTTTTTTTATAAACATATTTAGCTTACAGTGAATATTTAACTATATGCAGTCATATAAGTATTTTGGTCAGGAAACACATCATAGAACTTTTAAAATCCCTAAGCATTAAGAGTTTAAAATGTGACAGCTTTATGAGGTTTTAGGTTATGAAAGAAATGAAAGATAAACTTTAAGTGTGGAAAAGGCTTTTCCCTTCCTTCCCAATTACATCCAAACATTGCTTGGCAGCCATCTGGCAATCAGAGAGCTGCTCCTGCTTTGCCAAGACTCCAGTTGTTGTCCAACTGTCACTCCACATAAAGCAAAGGGCCTTTAATGCCTCTTATTCTGACTGCAGTTTTGAGAAATAAATAATAAATTGCGTGATATGTGGTCTAATGAAAAAATACATATTTATAATCAGAATTACACCTTAACTAGTGCATTAGAATCATCATTGGGGCTGGGTCATTTGAATCGGTCTGAAATGTGTGCATTAACTGTTTTATTGAGGGTAATCAGATGTGTTTTTTTAAAAGCATTTCTTTTGGTCTGATGGGCATTGTTCAGAATTCTGCCATCACGAAGAAACGGACAGAGACGTCTCCTCACTGATCACTTACTAGCTGCTTTTAAACCATCAATACCTTTTAAAGCACTACTTACAATGAGGAACATATGTCTCCTTGCTGTGTCCCAGAACAGTTGTAACAAGCTGGAGACCAGTACAAGCTATAATGGCTTTGAGACATGCAGTGCTCTGATTTGCATTCAAAAAAAACTTGACAAACTACATGCGTAATGTAAATAACACACAATCTACAAAGCAGATTGTTGCTGGTGGCTACAATTACACCTCTTTTCCATACTGGCCAAGAACAGATTGCAATTCTGCCCCTATGCTGGAGGTGATAGATTTAAAGTTAAAGCCTTTTTGCAGAAAATATTCATTGGATTTTCCTTAAGGATCTATCTATCTATCTATCTATCTATCTATCTATCTATCTATCTATCTATCTATCTATCTATCTGTCTGTCTGTCTGTCTGTCTACAGAAAAATAAATTTCAAGT
>VUQH01054262.1:0-60650 GCA_015106775.1 Etroplus canarensis | reverse complement strand
TGATGTTTGCAGACAATATTGTGATCTGTGGTGAGAGTAGGGAGGAGGTGGAAGAGAGCCTAGAGAGGTGGAGGTATGCACTGGAGAGAAGAGGAATGAAAGTCAGTAGAACCAAGACAGAGCACATGTGCATAAATGAGAGGGAGGCAGGCGGAATGGTGAAGATACAAGGAGAAGAGGTGGGTGGAGGCTAGTGTCAGGGGTGCTTTGTGACAGAAGGATAGCAGCAAGAGTGAAAGGGAAGGTTTACAAGACGGTAGTGCGACCTGCTATGATGTATGGTTTGGAGACGATAGCACTGACAAAAAGACAGGAGGTAGAGCTGGAGGTGGCAGAATTGAAGATGTTGAGATTTTCCCTGGGAGTGACCAGGATGGACGGGATTAGAAATGAGTACATCAGAGGTACAGCTCATGTTAAGAAGCTTGGAGACAAAGTCAGAGAGGCAAGGCTGAGATGGTTTGGAAATGTTCAGAGGAGGGATAGTGGATATAATGGACAAAGGATGTTAAAGATGGAGCTGCCAGGCAGGAGGCGAAGAGGAAGACCACAGAGAAGATTCATGGATGTAGTGAAGGAAAACGTGCAGAGGGTTGGTGTGAGGGAAGAGGATGCAAATGATAGGGTGAGATGGAGGCAGATGATCCGCTGTGGCAACCCCTAACGGGAGCAGCCGAAAGAAGAAGAAGAAGAAGAAGAAGAAGAAGAAGACAGAGGTTGCACAGGTAGTCCAACTCCTCCAGGATGGCACATCAATATGTGCCATTGCCAGGAGGTTTGCTGTGTCTCCCAACACAGTCTTAAGAAAATAAAGGAGTTTCGAAGAGACAGGCAGTTACTCTAGGAGAGCGGAACAGGGCTGTAGAAGGTCTTTAACCCGTCAGCAGGACTGCTCCTTTGTGCAACTAGGAACAGAATGAACACAGCCAGAGCCCTACTAAATGACCTCCAACAGGCCACTGGTGTGAATGTCTCTGACCATACAATCAGAAACAGACTTCATGACTGTGGCTTTAGGGTCCTGACTTGCTCTAGTGGGCTCTGCGCTCACTGCCTGGCAACATGGAGCTTGATTGGCATTTTCCATAGCATACCAGAATTGGCAGTTCTGCCATGGGTACCCTGTGGTTTTCACAGATGAGGGCACATGTGACAGACTTAAAAAGGTCTGGAGAAGCTGTGGAGAATGTTATGCTGCCTGTAACATCGTTCAGCATAAACCAGTTTGGTAGTGGGTTAGTGATAGTCTATAACCATGGAGGTACACACAGACCTCTACAGGCTAGGCAAGGGCACCTTGACTGCCATTAGGTATCAGGATAAAATCCTTGGATCCATTGTCAGACCTTAGACTGGTGCATTGAATCCTGGGTTTGTCCTGGTGCAAGACAATGCCCAGCCTCACATGCTAAGAGTATGCAGGCAGTTCCTGGAGGATGAAGGAATTGATACCATTCACTGGCCCCCACGCTCACCTGACCTAAATCCAATGAAACACCTCTGGAACATTGTTTTGGTCTATCCATCGCCACCAGGTTGTACCTCAGATTGTCCAGGAACTCAGTGAAGCCTTGGTCCAGATCTGGGAGAAGATCCCCCAGGACAACAGCTGCCGTCTCATTTGGAGCATGCCCCGACGTTGTCAGGCATGCATACAAGCAGGTGGGGCCCGTACAAACTACTGAGTACCGTTTTGAGTGGCTGCACTGAAATTTTGGCAAAATGGACTATTGTGTTGCATAATTTTTTCAGTTTGATTTTTGGGGTGTCTTTGAATTCAGCCCTCTGTAGGTTAATAATTTTTATTTCCACCAAATGATGCAGCATCTTTTCATCCCTAACACATTTCCCTGTCCATATCAGTAAAGATATCCAGCATGATTTTTTTCCTGTTGAGTTCAAATGTCCAATTCAGGGTCGCGCTGTCATAGGGCGAAAGGCGGGGTACACCCTAGACAGGTCGCCAGTTTGTTGCAGTTCCAACACGGAAAGACAAACAACCATTCACGCGCACAATCATACCTATGGTCAATTTAGAATCGCCAATTAACCTAGCTGCCTTTGCATGTCTTTGGACTGTGGGAGGAAGCTGGAGCACCCGGAGAGAACCCAAGCAAGCACGGGGAGAACATGCAAACTCCACACAGAAGCTAGCCCGATGTTGGATTTGAACTCGGACCCTCTGCCTGTGAAGTAACTGCACAACCGTGCTGCTGTGGAAGATGAATGAATGAATGAATGAATTCTGATGTGTTTTTTCAGCAGCATATATTGGTATTCAGTCTCAACTGGCTTGGACCTAACCTGACCAAAGCGATGTCATCAGTTTTTAAAGCAGCTTTTTTTTTTTCCTTCGTAGAAGGCAGTTCAAGTGAAAACGATTTGCAGTGAGATTACAGTCTATCTCTGGGCATGTTAACTACCAAAACTATTTTTGCTGCTCATCACTCTTCAAACCTTTAGTAAGTGCACACCTAGCAATTTGTTTTCTATTAGTCAATGGCTCCCAGTTGATTTTTAGTGAAATCAGTTAATTCAGTTGCATCCAAAAAACAAAACAAACATTAACTTCTTTTTCTCCTGGCCCCACTTGATGTGGTTCCATGATCCCATAGTTGGAAATATATGTGCAGTAGGGGTAACCAGGAAACGTATTAGCTTTACAATTTGAGTGAACTGACCCTTTAAAGAAACACCTAATTTATTTTAAAGACAAAGGGGGCAGCACTGAGCTCACTGTGTGGTTGCATAGAAAGAAGGCAAGAAGACGCTGTCAACATTATAGAGAAGTCACTTAAAATGAGAGTCTGCGCTTTATTGTATGCCAAGGAATAGGTGTACATGTTAAACACTTTGACAAGCTCTGGTTAACTGGGATAATAGTGAGCTTCTTAAGCTCCTGTGTGTACCTTAGGTTTAATGAACTCTTGATTTATGTTGTATTTCTATATTATGAACTGCACGACTCCTCATAGCATTCCTTATGCTTTACTGAGAGCAGCCAGTTGTTTAAACAGATTCACGTGGACTTACTGGTTTTCCATATAAACGCAAACTGTTCCTAAGCAGCAGGGCTTCACACATGCAGACTGACTGTAATGTCATCAGGAGGAGACTCAGCAGCGCTCAAATTTGATCAGTAACAGTGACCGCGTGCTTCCGCACAACAGCAAGTCAGCTGATTGAAACGGCACGCGGAAACAGTAAAGTCTGTTGGAAATCGCAAGTAGGTCTCCAAAGTGCTCGGATATCACCCACACACATCAACATTTCATGTAACAGGAAAGCGGCTTTCTTACGCGGGCAGGACTTTTGGACACCGGACTCGGTTTGTTTTTCTAAAAAAAAAAAACACTGGTCTGTCATCCTCAGGGAGAAAGCTATGGCACACAACGAATCGCTGGTCGGTTTGAATGGGACTCAGGTAAGTCGGTTTGGGACGGAAAGCGTCTCTGTCTGACTCTGTGTCTTTGAGCAGAGTTGACCCGCGCTGGAATTATGCGGGATTTGTTTCCCCGACTTCACAGGAGTCATGTGACACACTCCAGCTAGTGTTACAGATGTGACTTTCACTTCACTTTACGACTTAACCCACGAAAACAATCTGAGCAGGCGGCACCCATATCACGTCATAAAGATTACATGTTGCAGGATATTATACTGAAGCTGTTGCTCACTTGATAATGCAAGTTAACTGTTATAAGTGGAGGGCAAACAGTAGAAATGATTATCTGCATTAATAGCATGGCAGATGAGATTTGCAAATCACATGGCTTTATGTACAGTGAGATATCCTGCTGTATTCTAAGTGGTTATTTATTTATTGAAAAGCCACTGTTGGCTGTTCCCATATGAGAGATGCAGCCATTATTTTCTGTTTAACATGCATTTCTCTCTCTTTCCCTTTACCTCAAAGATCTCATATATTGGACATGACTGTAAGGAAATTCCAGACTTCATTGGAGACACATATGGCCAGTTCGCACGAAGGCTCGATCTGAGTTTTAATCAACTCAGGTAGGATGAGCAAAGCACATAACATATAATCACCTGTCCACCTGTACGTCTTCCTCTGTCTGCGACTGGGAGACAAACATCTTTACTTCAGGAATATTGTGCCTTCGGCCTACAGGTGGTCACAGTGTCATCAGAAGATCAAAACGCTGAATGTGTGCGCCACGCTGGGGCAGGATAAAAGCCATCATCAATAAATGTGACATGCTAATTCAGGGGCAAATGGGAGAAAAGATTCCTCTGTCAGGACATGAAGGAGTACCTCATGGCAGCCGCTTCAGAGGGGGCTGCCGTTTCAACAGCAGGACTAGCATAGTTGATGTGGCAAGTAAAAGAGAAGAGATGATGGTTATAAGGTGCTTTTGTTTCTGAACCCCTTTCATGACTGTCAGGCCAGAAAGCCTGCTCAGTCGAGCCCCTTTTTGGTTTAAAATTGTTGTCTTGAGGCAGTTGTCTGTACAGGACATTTGGAGCTTTTATTTAAACTTATTTATATAGTGTCATAGTGCAAAATCTCTCACTTGGGCAAGGTGATCACACCAGTTGAAAAATCTTTTTGTAGGTTTAGGAATATTTGAATGAGCCAGCTATCAATGTACTCTTGAGTAGCACACTGTGAACTTGTATTCCTAGAAGGAAAACATGAATTCCTTGGAAATCTGCGATCTACTATCTTAGAATTTACTATTGCCATGTGTGTACAGTAGGGATGTCACCAGAGCCGAAACTTAACAATACCCTTAACACCAAAGTTCTGAAAATGCATCAGCATTTGCTTTTTTAAATATCTGTACTACCAATCATAGCCTATGATTGAGGTTGCAACTGCTGGGGGCAGCATATCTACATACATGCTGAAAAAGAAGAAGAAGAACGCCCACAAACACAGGTAAAACTACAAATGGCACAGCAAAAACTACAGGTCGAAGATGGCAACTAGTGCAGCTGTCAGAATAGTTTGGCTCGTTAATAAGAAACACAATCAGGAGTTGGGTACTGGAAGTAATTTATGTTCAAAGTGGATGACCAAGGAATGATAATAGATTCACAAAAGGCAATATGCAAACAATGCTGTTGTGCTTTTCAGACCAAGGATGGAAATACTTCCTACCTTCCTACTTATTACTTTAAAGAGACAGACATCCAGATCTGCTGAAAGAATTCAAGGTTTTAGTTCACATTATCAAACATCCAACGTATTAACGTTCTTAGGTTATATGGAAATAGATGCCATTTTGAGACAGCTGACACTGAGTGAAATCAGCTATGTTCCATAGGTTAAAATGTTTGCAATGGCTAATATAATGTTATACCTTGTAGTAACAACATTATCAGATATGTTGGTGTTTCTTTCAAAAATCTTGAACTGGTACAGCAAAAGTTCACAAGTGTTGCACTACTAGTACGTAAATCATAGCACTGCTTTCAGTTCTGTACTGCTGTTGCTTTTTTTGCAGAAAAGCCATTTTGTAATGTTCAGATGTTTTTAATAAAGGAGTTTATGTTTCAGTACGGGCGATATTTTTTTTATATTGATTTTGGTATCGAGAATCATGCAATTCTAGTGGTATCAGTACTAGCTACTAGATTCATGGTCTTGTGACATCCCTAGTGCACACAGTGCAGGGCTCACCTTTAAATAAGGTATTGAGTAAGTCCCAGGCATTGTGAATGTGCTACAATGGGGAAAACCGAGATTTTGCAGCCCCTGGCTAAGCCTGATATGCAGATAAATCAAATTACATATCTAGGCAGAGACATTTCATAGGAAATAAGCTGAACAAGTGAGTGGTGCAGTCAGAGAATTGTAATTCTTTTTCTTCATTTATTCAAATCTGACCCTTAATTAGAATTTAAATCTGTGTTTTCTTGCTCAGTTATATTTACTTTTGTACTATCTGAATGTGACATCTTATTGTTGAGTCATATGTCAAATAATGGTCCCTTTCATCTTTATCTTTATCACATTAAGGTTTCCAGATTTGTTTTTGCCTAAAACTGCAATTGTAAAAAAAATATTTGTAACAGCATTCTCTGTTACCTTGACTAGGACTATCATATTGTGCTTTTTGTTCAAATATAAACAGCCACTCAATGTAGGTATCTAGAACGGGATTTCAGAAACTTTTGAGTCTTCGCTTGCAAATAGTAAACAGCGGACAGGAAATGGCAAGGGTCATTGTTTGCTTGCAATAACTAGTTATTTTTTGATGAATTTCCCATATATCAGGTTGATAAAACAATACGATTAACAAAAGTTGTTTATGTTTTCCATAGTTTCGTTGTTTATGATGTTACACCTGGTGAGAAGCATGTGGTTTCTGGTGGAGACTAACTGAAGTATCACTTCATAGGAAATGAAAGCCATTTATACCTCACAGGAAGCATTATGACATGAGACTGAAACAACTCTTATGTGTGTCGGTTCAGGGATATCAAGGCAGGCATTATTCATCTTGCTTTTGAACCTGCCATATTAAGGACTTCATGTTTAGAATCAAATATTTGTGGCTCATATATTACTAATTTATCATTAGTTTTCAGTCAGTTAATCTCAGATGTCTGATATCATTACTAAATTTCAAAGGATGAAATGGGCAGAGAAGTGGTGCAGAAGTAAAGTAGTAGTACTTGAACCATTTAGGGCTCATTTGAGTGCAGTATTGATTGATAGCTTGGTAGTGGGAAACGTGATGCATTATACCATGCCTGGTTCTAATGATTCAAATTTAAAAATGTATTGCAGCGAGCTAACTCGAAACATTTCTAGTTTTTTCTTACTCTTTGAAGGCTTGTTTTATACTTAAATCTGTCGATATTTCATTCATGTTAAAGCCTAATCCATCAAGTAACAGTACATGGCATTAACTTTTGTATGTATTTTGAGCACTGCATCTTTATCCATAGTCAGAAGGTATGCATCACCAACCTGCTAGTACACGTTCCTGCTAGTAGCAGCATATAAACACTCACATGACAGCTTTGGGAGGTCATGGGTGGTGATGTGAAATTCAATAAGCAGCTCAACATGTGATGATGTTGTAGCACCCGCTGTTCTCTCCCCTTTAGTTTGATAAATGCAAGAACTAGCAAACAGCTGACACACCTTACTTACTCTTTATACTGCTGTGTTTTTGGGTAACTTATTGAATAGTGTGATAAGGATATTATGAATGCCACATAATACTATATTTTTAACTAGATTATCTCTAAATAAAAAAGTACTATATTTTTAATTTAAATGAGCATCTGATGACTGAAAGTTTAAGGTTGTAGATTAACATTTAATTTTCAAAAAATATTTTCAAAGTGTTGAAAACACTGTTGTTGATTTGAAATGAAGTGGGACTGGAACAGAACAAATTTGATTTAATTACAATACCAGTATTTGATTTACCCAGTGATATTGATCTTAACAAGTGCCTGTCCTCAGTTAACACTACTTATGACTCCATAAGCAAAAATATTCTGAAATTGTATTTACATTTAACCTAAAAAAAAACGTTTTGTAATGGAAAGAGGGCTGTTATAATAACATATGAATAATTGCAAAAGATTATAGGAGTACACAAATAAAGCTTTGTCTTGTCAAATTTACAGTCATGTGAAAAACAAAGTTTTCACAGGACTATATGCAGTGCTGTGAAAAACAAAATACACCCTTACAACATCCATAGGAATTAAGAAGGTAAGTAGCAGCCAGGTGCTGCTGATCAAATGTGCTTGATTAATTAATCATCAGGGAGTGTGAACACCTTAATAACCACAGAAGTTTTGGCAGTTTGCTAGTCTGGGGCGTTTAGATGTGTCTTAACACAATGTCACAACCTTCCAAGAGGTGGACAACCTAGTAAATTCACCCCAAGGTCAGACTGTGCAATGCTCAGAGAAATTGCGAAAAGGTTCATTACAGTGTACCTTTCACTGCTCCCTTGTGTTCATCCCAAGGGGTTGCCACAGCGGATTAATCTGCATTGGTAATTTGGCAGAGGTTTTTCGCCAGATGCCCTCCTTAACGCAGCCCTCCATGGTGAGAAGGGCTTGTGTCATTACAGTACATTTAGAAAAAGTCTGAACAAGTACGGCTCATTTGGAAGGGTTGCCAGGAGAAAGCCTCTTCTCTCTAAAAAACAAGTCAGCATGGGTTAGGTTTGCAAAGTTGCATCTGAACAAACAATAAGACTTCTGGTACAATGTCCTGTAGACAGACCTAAGTGGAGATGTTTGGCCATAGTGCCCAGTGCCACATTTGGCAAAAACAAAACACAGCATATTAGCACAAGCACCTCATAGTGACTGTCAGACATCGTGGTAGAAGGGTGATGATTTGAGCTTGATTTGCAGCCACAAGACCTGGACACCTTGCAGTCACTGAGTCGACCAAGGAGTCTTCTTTATACCAAAGTGTTCTGAAGTCACATGGGACCCTCTGTTTGAAAGCTAAAGCTTGGCCAAAACTAGGTCATCCAGCCAGAGAGTGATCCCAAGTGCACCAGCAAATCTACACAAGAATGGCTGAAAAAGAAAAGAATAAAGGTGTTGCGGTGCCCCAGTCAAAGTCCAGACCTCAACCAGATAGAAATGCTGTGGTGAGACATTAAGAAAGCTGTGAATAGATGAATGCCTTTAAACCTCAGTTAACTAAAGCATACAGAAAGCCATACAGAAGTCATACAGAAAACAATCACGTCAAGTTATTGTTGCACGAGGTGGTTCTAAAAGCTACTGAATCATGGCGTGTCCTGCACACAATCCTGTGAAAACGTACTTTTTCGTGACTGTAAATTCACCTCTCTCAAAGCACACTTTCTCTTTTGTAGTATAGGAAATAATTATCCCCATACCAAATGGGTGTGATATGGTTATAAAATTATTTATCTCATAGTGTTAATGTTCAAAATTCTGCTGCTCTTGCATGTCAGACACGTTTGTGTATATCGACATTATGACCTCGTTTCAGTGTCAGCTCAAGCAAACCAGGTGTAAACAAATGCACATGTTGGTTAAACTCAGTGGACTACCTTCAGCATCATGCACTTCTTCATGCTGCTTGACTCAAATCGAGAGGGAGACATTGCCAGAGTTTGTTGTAGCTAATGTGCTTATTTCTGTCAGCTCAATTGACAACACTCATCCAGCAACCTGACAATGAGTCACAATGAGACGCAAGGTACTGGCATTGGCTTTAACTGAGTCCTGTGTGTTTTTGTGTGTGTTGCACATATGTTTGTTATTTTGTGTATGCTTGTGCATGTTTGCTTGCATGCAGTGTTTGTGCATCTGTCTCGGTGAGCATAACTGTGAGTGGCTGGGCAGGTAATGGCAGGATGAAATTATGGTACTGGGCTGTCACACCTACGCCTCTCCCTCTCTGTGCTGTAGTGTCAGCCTGTCTCATCAATGTGTTGAGAACTGTGGCTCACAGTGAGATTTCTGTCTTGGGAAAGCTTGGTTAGTATTGTGTTGTCCACTTTGTTCCAGGTCAGTTGTGTACACAGTGCAGTGAGGGGGCATGTGCTGTGTTGACATGATTTTCCTGCTGTGACTGTTACATGCAGTGCTATCACCCTGGAAGCACAGGGATTGAAGAGGACACGTGTCTATGAGTCACAGGAATCCTAACACTATTAAAACAGTGATACTTTTCTTTGGAAATCAGAAAAACATCTTGATGATCAAATCCCTTCTTCTTTTTGTGTAGATCTGTTTAACCACTGAGATATATTTTTTAAAGTAGGGCATGTAAAAATGTACTACCCCAATTCAAAAAAGGTTGGAAATGCAAACGTATCAGATATTGAAAGTGAAATGTTTCACTATTTCATGAAAAATACTAGCTCATCTTAAATTTAATGGCAGCAATATGTCTCAAAAAAGTTATGGCAAGGTTAACAAATTCCTGGAAAAGTAAGTGATACTAAAAAGAAATAGCCGTTGCAACCCATAAGAAAAAGATTAAGAATAATAATGTTTGTAAAATGCAAAGTTCGTCATCAGCAGTACATAATATCATCAAAAGAGAATCTGAAGACATCTCTGTGTGCAAGAGACATGGCTGAAAACCAATATTGGATGCTCGTGGTCTTTGGGCCCTCAGCTGGCACTGCATTGCAAACAGGCATGATTATGTCATGGAAATCACTGCATGGACTCAGGAACACTTCTAGAAATCATTGTCTGTGAACACAGTTTTCTATGCCGTCTATAAATGCAGGTTAAAGCTCTATCATGCAAAGGAAAACCCATATGTGAACATTATATCTAGAAATGCCACTGTCTCCTCTGGGCCAAAGATCATTTGAAATGGGCTAAGGCAAAGTGGAAAACTCTTCTTTGTCAAAATTAAAAAATTCTTTTTGGTAATCATGGGCTCTATCAGTTCTCCATTCAAAAGTATCTGATGGCATAGGGGTGCATGGTACTGACAACTTGTACATCTGGAAAGGCACCTTTTGTCTTACATATTTCAGCAAGAGAATGCTAAACTGCATATTGCAGCTATTACAACAGCATGGCTTCGTAGTAGCAGAGTCCAGGTGCTGGACTGGCCTGCCTTCAGTCCAGAACGTTCGCCAATTAAAAACATCATAAACACTAAATACAGCAAAGAAGCTGTAGGACTATTGAGCAATTAGAATCCTATATCAGACAAGAATGGGACAACATTCCTAATGGTACTATTGTGCTGTGGTTTCGATGGAGATTTTCACTCTTTCCCAGCACTGTTGGTTTGTTTGTCTTGTGTCTGTTTGCAGTATAAATCAAATACTTATAAATGAAGTTCAGTGAATTTTTCTTGAGGGGTGGAGTGTGGTACAAGCAATAAACCATTACATTTTGGAGATGTTCCAGATCCAGAAATTTTTTAAACAATCTTCCACCATTGAAGGATAGGGATAATTTCAAAAAATGTGGTTCCAGTTATATAAATAATTGTTACATTTGTATAAACATTACAGAACTCCATCTCCATATGGTCTGCCATGCAGAAGTTTGCTTGAGACCTATTCTGGACCTCATATCCACAAAGTTAACCTAACTGAGCTCATGTCCCATACTACCAACTATATGAACTGAAACACTGACATTACTCTCTGGTGTACTTAAAAGTCTAATGTCAGGAGTCGATCTGAGCCATAAAATCACCCTAAGTTGAAATTCAGCTTGCTCTTAATAAAGGGGAGTCCATATTGGATTTAAGCACACACAGCTTCCGTATGTGTGTCTATGTACAATATGTGTGTGCCTGTGTCTAAGGGTATGTGCTCACCCAGGCCATGTTGGTGATGGCAGGCATTTTGCATTTTAATGACAAATCAAGTATGCTAACTTGCATTTTAAAACGAAAGTGCTCTAAATGTCGCATGGCTGTCAAAATGAGATGTAAGTAGTCTGATGAAAAGAGAACAAAGAAGACAAAGTAGGGAGGCCTGGTACACTGAGAAATGAAATAAAACCTTGTATGGCCTGTCAACTGTGTCGTTTTATATTCATATCTAAGAAACATTATAGTATTACTCCGCAGCTCAAGCCTCACTCATCTGTCTCTTTTAATTCATCACAGGGACCACTCTGTCTTTCAAGTTGCTGTATGTCAACACTGGAAGGGGCCTGCTAATTGACAAATGAGTGTCACAGACATCAAGTGTTTCTTTTCTATCCAAGATAGGTAGACTCTGGTTGTTTGATGGTGTGGGGAGGAGGGATGAGGGCTCTGTTATTGGCAGAAGCCCAGGAAGAGGCATTAGACTAGCCCAAGAATGAGAAGTGACAACAGGAAGAGAGCCTGTCATTGTCTTGCCTAAGTGTTCAATCTGCAGAGATGCCGGTATGCAGATAAAGTGTCAGTTAGGAGGAGAGAATATGAAACATTGGCAGTATGAAGTCTTCAAATCACTTAACTCAGAGCAGAGTGTGTGTGTGTGCCTGGTTATAGTAATGGCGTACTCTGTTCTGCTGAGAAAATATATTCCATATCTGATCTATCAGGCCTGTTTAGGCCACTATTCTAGGATAACCTGATCTGTGTCTCATAAATTACAAAGTATGCAGAGCTCTCCCAGCCCAAAGAGATTTGAACCAGGGACATGGTCTGGCAGGAAATAACTTATTCATATGAAGGACATTGATATTTTGTATCCTTCTTTGGTACTAATTTATACTAGAATATTTTTTTAAATGATGTACTACTCCTGGGAAAGTGGCCGGATGACATAGCTTGTCTTTTTTCTCCATCTCACCAATTTAAGATTGTGATTGCGGCAAACACTTTACTCTCTGTTGAAGAACAGTTAAAACCATGCCAACAGAAAGCCAAAGTAGAGAAATGTAAACAATTTAATAAGTAATTGGTTTTATCAAAGTCATATGTTTGGTATGTGATTGCTCAAGTCATTTAAATGAGGTTATGGAGTGGACAGTCTTAATTGTAATGTCTTTGGATAGATTTTGAATGATTAAGTTTAAAATAACTTTTATCCCTGAAAGTTATACTTTTACTACACATGAGGAAAATTGCACAACATTATGGCTTCACTAGCAGCTCAATCCAGAGTGATGACATGATCAGTGTTTCTGGCTCGATCCACCACAGAACTGAACAAATGCCATACTAATTCATTACATGGATGTAGTATGTCAATTAAAAAAATGAATACTCTGACTTAAATCTTTACTTTGAAAACAAGTAACCACTGCAATGACACGGTTAAACTGTCAAGAACCTCAATTGTATGCATGCATTAGTGGCTCTTTGTGGACAAGGTTGGGACAACCACCATCCTTTCCATTTTTTTCAGTTCTAGAGATTTTATTTATGTTTCTTTAAATGCCTTATCTCGCTCATGTTATGTGCAGTAATTGCAATTGCAAAAGGTCTTTCTTCCTGCTGGCTTCTGCAGAGATGTTGTGGTTTGTTGTGGTGCCATACATTTTTAAGGAAGTGAATATTACTATGAAATAAACCAGTGGTATTGAGCAACAGTCCTCAGTGCTGTCCATGTTATTGCAGAAGAATACAAGTAAGTTACCACTTAGGCTTTTGATAATCATGATAAAGGAACATATTACCCATTGCAACACTTTGCATAACTGATGTCTTGTTGATGTACTTGAGACCGAAGAAACAGAGCGGCTACATCAGTCTTTGGCTGCACATGCAGTTGAAGAATCATAACACTCCAGGACTGCAGGTTTAAGTTTTATTTAGGTATTTTTTAAACATACTTATCCTGTTAAGCTAAATTTGTGTCTCATGGTGAATTTCTGTTTTTCTGTTTCTGTTTTTAACCTGCATAACTGCAGTAATAGTATACTGGGCTCTGAATACTGCAAAGAAAGTTAGTCTCCAACTGCAGTTCAGCACTGTACCTAAGCACCTCCTGTGTTACCAGAAAAAGAGCATCAGAGTTGCTGCTCTGCTTACGCTGCCCCCTCTATGCAGACTGGAGGTGTTTTCACACATGAAGTACAAAGTTGAGTACCTGCTTTAGCTGTTGTCCACATTTGCCCTTTCTTGCATGTAGTATGCAGAAGGTTCACAGAAGGTTCTCTTGGACAGAAGCGCTGCTCGAAATGCTCAGATTGGTTTGTGCCAGGGGTAGCTCCCAGGTGGAGCATGCAGGAGACAGGATGCTTGTAACCCAGCTGTATAGTGTGAATCCTGTGGACATTTAGCACCATTGTCACATGTACTTCAATGAACATTACACAAACTTTGTACTAGGGAGCTGGCAGGATTAAGACAATTTAATGTCTGATCTGACTGATCCAAATATTTGTTATTACTTGGAGCTCTACTGGGTAGTTTTGGGAAAAGATCAGGGCTATAGTGCATGTGTGAATATGGCTCTGGTGTAAGACAGCTGAATAGCTAGTCTATCAGCTTTCAGCTGGACAGTTCCTTTATCTGGAGTACAACATATATAATATACAATAAATCTTTATCTCATTGTTAAAACACAACAAAAGACAGACAGAGGCATCAGTGTCAGGAACTGCCATCAGCCTATTTGTACATTCCTTCTATCTAAAACTATCTTGTGGTTAAGGATTCTGAATCGAAGGGAACATCTTTATGTTCCTTTTGTTCACATTATATATACTGGGCAGTGATGCCATTCCTTTTATGACTGCGTCACATTTTTTATTGTATATCCCAAGACGGATGGCGTGCCACTGACAGAGAGATTTACAGGCCTTCAGCTTGCAGTGGCAGGGCTTTAGAAGGGCCTGCTGACATCTAGCCAACACTTTGGAGGAGGAGTATAAAAGCTGACATTTTATTGGCTATAAGAGAGAGAGAAAAGTCTTAGGGTTGGGGGCAGGGAGGGGGAGTGAGAAGAAAGAAAGGAAAAGATATTCTGTTGCTTTACTTTATATTTTTCAGCACCGCCAGCTGTCATGGGGACCTTACTAAAAAGATGGGATTTATTGGGTATTATTTAGAAACCTGTCAGTGGTAATGACTACAGCTATGATTTCAATTATCACCCACTAAATATAGCCTAATTCACTGCCTTGCTGGCCATAATGAGCCATCCTGACATCATTTTTCAAAAATTCGATACCATGCTATTTTAATATTTTATGTTGACCACTGATTTAATTTTCCTCCCTGGTACTTGGCATGTGGCAAGGTCCCACTCCCTCATGTGCAGTTGGATGGTCAAAGCTATTGAGTTCAAAGCGATCCCAGGGATATATTTTTTCCATTGACAGAAATCCAATTAGTTTTAGTACACAGTCTGGATGAATAAAAAGGGTCTTAAAATCTACAATATGTTTCCTTAGTGTTTTAGCAGAGTGCAAAGTGATGGATTTTTATGATTTAAACTGATGGGGCCCAAGTGAACATGCTCCCTTTTCTACTTTGGCAAGTGAAAAACAAACTATCCATATGTCTTAGCCATTTTGATAGGCATAGCAGAGTCTTTTGATATTGTGTAAACATCTACTGTACAGTGCATGCACTGGCTAAGATCGTGACTCCTACATATTTAAACACTTATTAAATACTTTACAACTACTACACAAATTCTGTCGAAACACCATGTAAATATGAGAGAGGGAAAAAGTCAGATGTATAATTCATTAGTGACATGTTTAGTAAGTAGACCATTTGGGGAGAGTTAATGTGTACTCAGGTTTTGACATGAGGGTGTGCATTTTTAAGCGAACATTAAAAGGGAGATGATTAGGATTGGCATTTGGCTGTCAATAACAAGCTTGCTGCTTGAAGTTGATGATACGGTTGAATTTTGATATTGTAAAGCTGATTCCTTTTCCTAAGTCTGCTCCCTCTGTGACATGTTTTAAAGTACATAACATATGTACAAGTCATTTAGGACAGTTAGGACCTCTCCATGTGTGCGTTTTTTCATTTAAAAAAATGGAAAATCACACTACTTGAGACATGACCTGTGTCTCTTTAAAGGCATAACTCAAGCACTGTTTATGTTCATCCCATCACATTTAGCTATCTCCTAGATTGATGATGTAAGCAACTGGAAGGCATGGAACATATTAGAGCAGAGCAGGGAGAGCCATACTTCTACTTCCCTTGGCTGAATCCCAGATGTGAAAAAGAGAGAAAGGAAGGGGAAAAATGGTTTGGAGCCTGTTTTGGATGATGAACAAAGGAGCTTCCTTTGGTATGGTCTAGGCAGTTTTGGTCGCTTCATGGCTTTCAGTCTCCCACAGTCTTTCCTAGAGGGCCCAGGGGTGAAAAGTGAAGACAGATACATGGCTGTATCTACGCCAAGATTTTTGAGGATGATGGCAGTTTTTGCCGTGTTTTGAATTTTAGGGGCTGATTTTTTAAGAGGGCTGTATGATAAATGTTGTCAGTAGATGAATAAATCCTGTGACCATAAAATGCAGTTGGAAGCTGTTAGTAGAGATGGCAGCTCTCAAAGGCCTGACGATTACTAAGATTCTGGTCTTACATATTGGCGAAGATGAGGGGCTAATCTTTTTAATCTTTTAACCTCTATAATTTGAGTTGAGTTTAATCACAGTTTGCCATTCCTGATGTGATAAACTACTCTATAACTTATTTGCTTGTTATGCAGTTGCAGGCCCCTTACTGCCTTTGTGGGTAAGACCTTTGTCTGCACTCCTGTAAAATACTTAAACCATCCCTGGCCCTGGACAGCTGTGTCACATTCTCAACACAGCTGTCTCTCATTTCCTGTATCCATTTTAGCTAAACTAACTCACATCTTTCACAGCTTTCACTTATAAATCCTGCTGACTGTCCTTCCAAGCTGCCATCCCAAGAACTTGGTCTGACAGAAAGATTTTTCTGAGATAACGGTCCCTGTGCTCTCACTCGGCTACACTCTTGTTCTTCCCTTCTTCTTTATAGTCTACATTTGCTTGTTCCATTTGTGAGGCATGAAGAATAAGTTTAGAAAACTGTAGCTGGGAATGGGTTCAGAAATCAAGGGAAAGCCATGGTTCTTTTAAGGCTACATCTGACATCCATCAGCATGGAAATATGTTTTAATGGTCAGGCAGGCTGCAAGACATCAGTAAGCTGTTGCCTCACTTTTCCACCCAGGGATATATTGAGATAAGAAACAGTGACGGCATGTTTCATGTCCATGCTGCTGACACGTCTGTGCTGAAAAACTACAAGGAGCAACCCTTACATTTTGGGGCCAGCAGGCTGCGTAGTACAGTATTCCTATTCTGTTTTCCCTCTTAAAACATTGTTTATCTATTAGGATAAATGCAATGACTCCCATCACACGGGTTCTACTGCAAGCTGCTGACTGCACTATTAGCTGACAGTATGATTATGTGAACAACAGACCAAACAGTCTTCTGATCTCCTCTGTCTGTCCAGACATTTGGTGATGTTTAAGAGTTTATCCCCACTGGTAATGGTGAGATAGCTTTTGTACTGGGGGCACTGTAGAGTTTCTTTATTTTCTCCCTCTGTCTGGATCCCGGGCCCCTGGGTCCTCTAAAGCTCAGAACATGTCTGTACTCAGATGTTTCAAAACACCAAACAGCAGAGGATGAGGAGGAGAAGAAGGAGGCAGAGGAGGAGGAAGAAGGTATAAAGGAGAGACGAAGGGAAATGGGAGGAGGGTAAGGAATCCTCATAGGGACAAAGTGCACATGTACAAGCCGACCAGGCAGAGAGGCCCAACAGGGTCTATAGACTTGTGATCTTAGGGCCGTTTGTGTGTCAGTCAGATCAAAGTCTGTGGAAGAGTAGGAGAAATCCCTTTACCTTCTCTGACTAAGGAAACCCTTATTGGCAGCTAGGTGGAAGGAGGGGGATGATAACAGAGAGCTGCAGTGAAATGCAGCTTGTGATGGTTTTCATTGTTTTTGTTTCGCTTCAAGTGAAAGACAAATCCTTCCTTATACAGTTTTATTCATACAGCTGTAGGCTCATTGTTTTAGATAGTATTAAATATGTACATGGAACAATGTTTTGTCAATATTTTATGACAATATTAGTGTTAAGACATTTGATACTTTGATATAGTAACTGTCAAGACTGCAGCCTCTGGCCACAAACTGCATTTTACACAAAACTGCTGTGCTTCTTTATGCTTTACAAATGTTATTGTTTCATTGTAAAAAGAAAGACAGTTGTTTTTGTAGTTTTTTACAAGAGTAGATTGGTTGACTGATTATAAATCCTCACTTTTTTAAAGAGAAACCCATGAAATTATGCAACACTGTTAGATAAAAAAATATTTAACAATGTGAACTATTAAAATTTTAGCAACATTTAGGTGTTGAGCTATTATTTCATTGTTATATTATTATATCACCAATTTGAAATAATATTTTTATTTTATATTACTGTATCTCTGGTTCAGTGTTGCTACTAAATGTAGTAATATACCACCTGCATAATGTGACAGATTGGTTGTTGCTGGTGTGGTTTAGATTTTTAAGTTTAGCATTGACTTCAACAGCAATAGCAAAGTTGGAGGAAGCTTTTTGTATTGATTTTGTGTTTTTTGAATGCCCCCACGATCCCTGCTGCAAAAAGACAGCTTACAGTAAAAAAGGGTCTCTTGAATTGAGATTAGTCTAGAAAATAAAGGCACAACTGACCACTAAAAGGTAACAGTAGAGAAAACACAAAGGACCTGCTCTTTAGTCTGTAAATGTGTGTTTTTATTTCATGAATAATGGAAAAATTGTATTACCAAGATTTTTTTTCATGCATATCTTTCACACATAGCCTTTAAAAAATACAGGCATAGAAACAACTGCTGGCCTTGTTTGTAGTGCAGTATTTATGCTGCTATCCTCATGAAAGCCTAAACTCAGACTCTGTCTTTGCAAACATATATTATTATTGTTACATAAAGTATCTTGATGATTTTGTTTTAGAAAATGGTAACTGTGCTGGAGAATGTGATCTTTATAGCTTTAGTTTGTCAGCTAAACACCTTCCTCTAAATCTTAATTGGATGCTGATGAGGGTCAGTGACGTTCGCTGCACATTTATCTGTTGCAGTTTTATAAATATATGTAGTGGTGACCAGGCTGCAACAATGAAGGCAATCATCAGAACCAAGTTGAACATACAGTAGACATGTATACACACACATAGCTGTTCCTTCCAGAGAATGCCACACAGTCTGCCACTCCTACTAACCCCGTCGTGTTGGGAACATGTAGTGAGTGTATCCTTCCATAGGCTTGGCTGTTTAAATTAATTATTAGTTTTATAGCGAACCCTGAGGCCTTGCACAGGCAGCTAATCCCTGTAGAGGGCTAATCCAACCCCACGTTACAGAAAATCAATGCTGGTCTTTGGTGTAGGCATGCCATCAGGGCACGGGGACACATGTCAGACAGGCCTCCTGATTTTTTCATGAGGTGTGTTTTTGAAGTGGTAAAGCCAGTGGAGGATGCTCGAGGTAGCCAGAATTTAAAAGAATATCCGGAAGCGATAAAAAAGGCTTGTATGACCAAATTTCTCATGGGGTGCTAGTGATGCAAGTGTGTGTGTGTGTGTGTGTGTGTGTGTGTGTGTGTGTGTGTGTGTGTGTGTGTGAATTATTTTAACTGAAAATAGATATGAGATGAGATGCATTCAGAGAACTTGTGCTGGCAAAAAGTTAGCATATCATTTAAAAAAGAATCTATAGTAAAACCTCAGCCACATGGTTATGATTAATGTAATAATGGACATTAAAAAGACATATTTTTGAAAATCCATTTAATAAAACCACCCGCTTCATATTTTGTAGGTCCCCCTCTTTGCTCCAAGGTAGTGCTTACCTGTCGGGACATGGACACAGTTCCTGTGGGGATGCTCTGTTGTATCTGGCATAGCATGGGACACTGGCAGGATGTCCTTTGGGTCCTGCGATTTGTGAGGTGGGGTCTTCATGGATCAGGCTTGTTGCAGTGCATCCCATGGATACAGGATTGGATTGGGATCTGGGGAGTTAATGACTCGGGCTTCTTGTCGTGTTCCTCAGCAGTATTTGTGATGTTGTGGAGTGCATGCATTGCCCTGCTGGGGGAGGCCCTGCTGTTGGAGAGTGTCCTAGTCTACAAATGTTTTTAGTTGGGTGGCAGGTGCAGATGCCAAGACCCAAAGTAACTCAGCTTAACACTGCATTATAATGGGATGATGAGTGTTATTCTCACAACCTATCAGTTGTTTTAATGTTTCGGCTGACTGGTGTATAACACCACCACAATATACTGTATGTCTCTGTTACAATGACCTTTTGGAAAACTCTTTGATGATGGATGTGTGTGGTGGATGAGTGTCCTGCAGTCATCGAGGATTTGAAGGGATTTGGTTTGCACTGACTGACTGCAGTGTAGATCAAGTACTTTGAGTTATGTTGTGTTTGTTTTTTTTTCGCTGGTTTGGTGGCTGAGGATTGGTGCCAGTGGAGCCTTGCTGTAAACATCAGGCTAGACAGTTTGCCTGAAAATTTGATGAAAGGAAGGGATTGAAGTAGTCATTTTGAAAATGTCAATTTGTGTCTTTTTAGTAATAAATCTTTTCTTATGACCCAAAATGAGAACATCCTATTTTGTCTTGGCAATGATACAGACAGTCTGTGATTTGAGATCAGTTTAATATCTTGTCAGATTTGATACATAGTAAAAATTGAAACCACCATTCATTTTCTTTTTCTCTGTCAGGGTTTAATACCATTCAGAGACGATATGAATATTTCTCATTCCTCAGTCTCATTTCATATTCTCAACTGTCTGTCAGTAATTGGAGGATCGAGAGAGAGAGATGATCTGACCCAGTCCCCTACTTTTTTGCACCTCTCATTCTGCCTATTAGTTTTGGCTTACCAGCATTCTCGCTCTCTCGCCAAGACTGGCAGCTGAAGATAATAGCTTTCATAATGTGTGGAGCTTCATTCCAAGGCATTTTGTGTTTCTCTTTATGAGAGAACAAAAAATGTCGAGCCCAGTCAGTCTATTCATTTCCTCTAGTGGGAGATTAATGAGAGGAACACTGCCGTCTTGTGCCTTTTGTGACAGGCTTCAAAGTCCCTGTACAGGAGGACTGGTGTCTGTTCATCAGTAGAGTTCACACAGACTGGCTTTTAGTTCCTTTACACTGTAGCAGTCGATTAGGAAGGCTACCTCATGATCAAAACTATATGCTAGAATTATCTTAGCACTTGTTGAAAAATTTGTCCAACATGGAGTGATCAGATATGGTACGCTCGTTCTTTGTAGTTGTCAAGCAATTCCTTTAAGCATCTACAACATCTGGCCCAACCATAGTTTGTACTGGGTTTGATTTCATGAAGTGGAGCCTCTGTGAACAGACTGTGGCTTTGGTGAGGGCACTATTAAAAAAGAAATGATGAACATTCTTGTGTCTTATGTCATGAGACCTTTGGGTTTGACTGTTTGTATTCTTTAGTAATTTAGAGTACAGGGAAGCATTCATTCTAAAAGGATTTTTTTTTCAGTAATGCTTTTATTGATGCAAGTCCATACTTACATAGTACATACAGCTTTGCACTAGAACATTCTTATTTATTTATTTATTTATTTATTATACAAGGCGTATGTTTTCAGGTTGTCCATCTGTTACAATAATTTTACTACTACAGAAGCTGACTTGTTTCCTGGATCGTTACCAAATGTTGTGAGGTTAATACATAATATAGGTAGAAAATCTGAAAACATTTATGTCAAAGGGTCACAGGTCAAGGTCACACAAAGTCAAAAATGAAATTGTTATTGTTGTATGAGTTTACCGGACTGCTGGATCCTAGCCAGATTTTGTGCACTGTGGCATTAATCAAAGTATCATAGTCACAATAGGAGCTGACTGGGCTCCTGGATTCATTTTCAGTGCATGTATCACTGATTGCCATGGTGGGTAGAAGAATTGATGTTTTTTTTAAGGTCAAGGGATCAAAGGTCAGGGTCACAGGGGGTCATCAATGACAATTAATTACCTACATAGGAACTGACTGGACACCTGGAACCTTGTCATTGCCAGGATACTTAAGCACCATAATGGGTAGATGAATTGATGACATTTGAGGTCTGTTCATCAGTCCGTTATAAAATTTACCACTACAGAAGTTCATCTTCAGAAGTTTATGTGGTTAATGCCTATGATGGGTAGAACATAATGGTAGAACTTATTTAATTTATGAGATTGTGGGATCAAAGGTCAAGATCACACAGGATCAGATTTAAGGTGGAGGCATACTTGCCAAATTCTAGGCATTTCATTAGTAATATATGTACCTTCGGCTGTTCCCCTGTATTTTCCACCAAGGGGTTGCCACAGCGGATTAATCCGCACTGATAATTTGAGGTTTTACACCGGATGCCCTTCCTGTCACAACCCTCCATGGTGAGAGGGGCTTGTGTCCCCACCTGGAATCAAACCAGGGACCTTTCGCTTGTGAGGTGAATGCACAAACAACTATGCTACAAGGGACACTAATTCCATAAGTAATATAAAAAAACCTGAAATATTGTCACATATCAGAATATCAAACCAAACCGTTGATATGCTGTTTTTCTGGGTAAGAAAGTTCAAGATTTGCAGTGGTTCCTCTGCTGATATCAGGCAATGTCAGTCTATTAAATTTAAGTAAAAATCTCTTGTTAATCTATGATGTGGTGTCTAAAGTTTCTATAAATTCAGTTTATACATAAAAAAATTAAGTTTTACAATGAAAATTTTTTTTACTGTGTTTCTCAAATCAATGAATGTGATGAAGAAATCTGCATTTCTTTTACATTGAAAAAGCTGGCAGTAAACTGATTTCTTAAGTACATGTAAATTTAATGACACTCACTGCTTCTCTCATTGTGCTAAGATTGTAGTGTAGGCTTGTGGAGAGTTACTAATCCAGATGTCAGCACTGCATATTCTGTCATTTGTTTTTATTCAGCTGATTCCATTCTTATTCCATTCTTATTTGAGGTGTCAGACCTGTTTATTTCAAAATTCCCCCAAAAAGGAGACGGATTTGGAGATGAGCTAAAACTCTTTTGTTTGTAGAAATTTTAAAATGCAACATTTTTATCTAGGCTACAGAGTACCTTACATTTTCCACATGCAAATTAACATATTTTAAAAATATCAGTTGTTGATTGTTTCAGGCCAAAGCTCGTGAGACAGAAATAAAAACTTCCCGAAATTTCTCAGAATTGCATCTCAGAAAGATGTTTTACTTTATTTTTGCTGTGACCAGAGAGCTCCCATGATAAACCTTCCTTGTGTTGATAAAGACAAAAAAATAATGGCAAGTATAAACATTCCTGTGTGCTGACTACACAAAGTTTCAAGAAAGTAAAATAAGACATCCTGGAAAAACTTTTCTTTTTCTGTACACAGACGCAAGTTGTGTGTTTGCTCTCTACGTGGCTTTGATTAAAGCTTTTGAGAGAGAGGAGACATTTCTTTTGCTTTATGGCTCTCGTTGCCAGCTTGGCAGCAGCACTAGCATTTAAATGCCCATTAACAACCTTTTAACTGTCAAGATCTTTTGAAATATGGATATTTGCTTTCCTCGCTGCTTTAGAGCCACCAAAATTACTTTTAATAGCACAAGTGTTGAGCTTCATGAGCAGTAGGCTAGCTGCATGCCATTCTAGTGCAAAGGGGTTTGCCAATGATGCCTGATTAGGAGTGCAAGGGGAGATTAATAGATGTTTCTTCCCCTCATTTGTTATCACTCTTTTAGCGCATTGACTGACTACAGTGTGTGATAAATAGAGGGAAGCCTCTGCATTTCCTGAGTGTGACACTATCTATCTACTCGTCAGCCCAGCTCTGTGTTGATGTGATGTCTCCTCTGACAGCACATCGAAAGTCAGCTTCCTAGTCCTGTGCAATTTCAGCAGCAGAAGGAAAGGTGTTTGGGATCTGCATTTTAATCCTGGCCTGTTTAATGTTTGCCCCCTGACAATCTGGGCCAGACATCATTTTAATGGTATGTACAGTGATAAAGCCAATAAAATGTCAGGATGATTGATAATCTGAGCATTATAGCAATATGACTTTCCAGTTCTCCTCTGCGCTCCAATGATGGTTTCCAAATTGAATTCTTTATGCGTGCGCGTGTGCACGTATGCATGCACATTCACATGGTATGCATGTGTGCGTATTTGCTACACCTTAGGTGAGGATGAAAACAGAAGAAATCTTGTTAGTTTGTAGTGAATCAGTTTTTGGTGCTTATGCAATGCATTATTTCCAAAATAACTAACCACATTTGCTGAATAGATTATCTCAGGATTTTTGGCCTGCTTACTGTATTTGTCTAGAAAATGTGTATTGGAGAGGGAACAATTATAAGGATGATTACCATATTTCTTCAGTTAAATAAATGATATGAAATCTTGCTTTCCTCTCTGTGTCAGAAACAGTAAATGTATGAACTAGTCTGGTGTGTGTTTCATATCAAAACTGGCTTATTTTTGTCTACTGGGGATGGATAGGAGGTGGGGGAGAGGATGCCATTCATATCTCTTGACTTATGAACTTGTCCAAACACAGGTGGACATTGAAACTTCACAGATGGTGGTAAAGCAATGAAGTGTTAGAGTTGCATTTGTCCTTAAGCCTTTGTCCTGATTGCTGCATTTTCAAATTAAAAAAAGCCTAAATAGGACAAAAAAGCAAAGACTTCGCAATCTGTTTAAACATTAGCCTGTGTTTTTCATTTAGAGTTGCTCTTTTTTGCCTGATACTTTGGGCGGAAATCAAATAGCACTGATTCATTGATTATTGGATGCTATCTCTAAAGCAATATTAATTGGCTTGAGATTGACACATACGGGTTTACAGAGAAGTCAGTGTCTCTTTGGACCGATGAAACAGCTCGTTTTATCTTCAGCGTAGTCAGAGCAGTACTGCCTCTGACTGGCAGTCATAGAGAGCTCTTTGTTTTATGTAAATGGTGATTGATGACATGTCTGGCGCAGCCTGCAGTTTTTGACAAAAAGTATTGATGGCTGCTCTCAGTAAAGTGTTAGTCCAGGTGACAGAGCAATCCATTTTAAGATGAATGAGAAAAAGAGAGATGGAAAGGAAGAGAGAGAGAGGGAGAAAGACAAAGTGAGAGAGAGGCTGAAACTGGAAAATCATCAGCACTTTCGGGAGCGACTTGTGTATTTGTAACTCTAGTTCTATAATCACAGGCTTTCAAATGGAACACACATACACACACACATACAGACATACACACACACACACACAAACACACACACACACACACACACACACACACTGATATTCTGCTTTGATTAATGTGGGTCATGCCACAGCTCCACAGTGTTGTACATCAAAAGGAAATGATGAGCTTGTGGTTGACCAGTTGTCAGTTGACACTAAGAATACAATGTGCACTTCCATTTCCTGCAGCTTGGTTCCCTTAGTCATTCCCTAATGATTTTTTTCCTTCTGATAGTAGGAGTTTTGTATATTTATCACAACAGAAATTGTGTACTCATTCAGTTCAACACTGGCTGTAGGAAATCAAAGTAGACTCTGTAACATGAAGAAGATAAGATACTGTAAATGTACAAGGATGTTAAAAAAATGTACAACGAAGGGCACAGACTATTGATATAAAATGAATAACAGTAATCAGTTGTCCTAGTGTTCAGCCCCAGTACTGCAATAAATCTGCTTTATGTGCACCGGCAAGATTTGCATATAAGATGAGAAGTTTTTACCATTTTTCTGCTTGTCCTGGATACTTGGGGGCTGTTTGCACATATAGTGGCAGGAAAACGTATGTAAACCTTTTAAAAGTACTTGGTAAAGATATGGCTAAGCCTCACTTCATTTGAAGTCACTCTGTAGTAGAGTGAGTTTGATGTTTATCGTCAATGTCCCTCAGCATCATTTGACTTCTACTCATCCTCAACTGGCAGGGTGCCACCCTAATATTCTCTTTTAGGGTACCTTGGTAAGCTTGGGAAGCTGTCTGGGCCTGAAGGTAGAAGCAACCCCAAGTCAGGTGCTACCTCCACCACAGTCCTGTTGATTTAATGCTACTGTATGTAGTTGGTTTCAACACACTAAACACTGGAGAAGAGGCCTCTTAGTATCTCTGACTAAGCATCTTTCATTATTGTTCTCTTCTTTAATAATGTGTATGTTTTATTGTCTGATACCGCTTTCTTTGTCTTTCACATGAGGTATGTTATACCTGAAACACCGTTAATATTTTATTTATCCTCCTGCATTTTATAGCTAAAACACTTAAGTGTAATTTATATTTCTGCTAAAGCATATGTTGCAACTGAACGCTCTGCAGCATGTTAGGTTTTTAATTTGGATATGTATGTTTTAAAAGTAGGGCTGTCAAATGATTACAATTTTTAATCAGATTAATCACAGGGCCGTGGATAATTTAGATTAATCACAATTAATATTATTTATTATTAATTGTGCTTCAATTTGTGGGGCAAAAAGACTCCTGACGGAAGGTGATAAATACACTTAGCATGTGTTTTATTTAAACTAAAGAACAAATTTTGTGTCTAGATTGAAAAAAACAAACAAACAAACCATACCATATTTATTAACCCTGTGGCCCTCTTACTCACCTTTTAGCCAACTGCTGAGACAACTTGCTTACGTTATCGGAGTTGAGCTGATCGCTTCTTATGTACAATTTTACCTGCGGCTGAGAATCCCCGACTAATCTATGTTTCGCGTTGATGAAGTACTTTAAGCTGGAAGTGCTTCAGTGAAGAAAACTCCTTCCTGCAGTGTGCAAACTACTTTATGTTGGTCGATTGCTCCGTTTTGTGTTTGTCTGTTTACTATTTGTACTCAAATTTCCCATTGAGAGGGCCAGTATGATCCATTTTGATTGGGTTTATCCTGCCACCAGATACTGTTGGAGCACCAATCCGTGCCAGTGAGGGGAACTGTGGGGTTTTGAGTTATTGTGCACTGTGCATGTGTTAATTGCGTTAAAATTTTTAATCAAATGAATCACGCATATTAATTAATCTGGATTAACTTATTATTTATGACAGCCTTAATTAAAAGATAAACAGCACTTTTTATTGTCTTTCCAGCATTCTGTGCATTTTTGTTGATTACTCAAATGGGCCCCCAGAAGAATGCTCCTGTGAATGTGAGCAGCAAATGAAAACCTCTAATGTCTTGTCAAAATATGCATGTCTGTCAGTTTTGGCTCATTTAGCCCTTGTGGGACTCCTAAGATTTTACAGCCACTGGATTTGTTTGAGTTGGAAAGTGGGCCCAGGATTCACAGGGGCAACTCCATCTCCTCTTTGACTTTAGCATGATAAATGTGAATTTACATTTGCTCTTTGTGCTCTTACATTATACAGAAATGTAATTTCACTAATGGAGCCACAGTCAAACAGAAGTTTACTTTTGAATCTGTGGAGGGAGGAATTTTCAGTAGGCTGGCCAGATAGAAACTGCAGATAGCAGACAAGTTTGTTAAACGCAAAGGAAAAAGTCTGCATGTATGAAGAAAGTCTATAACAAAAACTACTAAAAGAATGGACCTGGTGCTGATGTGTGTCTGACAAAACCAGATTTAACAGATGCTTCAAGGGGACCTTAACCCATGAAATCACGCTGTCCTGCATCCACAGCCCCACCCTCTAACTGCTGTATAAATAGATTCTCGTGACAGGGTAATTCATCTCTGGCCATGAAAACATCAGCTTTAAAAGACAGCTCGCTGAGACCCTGTGCTTGTTAGGGGCCAGATCAGCAGCCCAGATGCCTGGGATGTAAACTCATGAAGAGAAGATTAATTTATCTGTCATCCCTGACTTTGACAGTTGTTGTAAATTTGACTCTGGCCTCTGCACACGGAAGGGAGGAGAAGGGAGGAGGGGGTAGAAATGAGAGATGAGTAAAGATATGGAGAGGAGTGTGAAGAGGGAGGATGACATTAACGAGGGAGGGGTAAGGTAGGGGTGAGCGTGTGTCAGAAATTTCAAACATATGGTATTGACAAGTGAACTTACTCACTTGCTGCTGGTGTGCACCTGGACTCCATCCATACCCCACCTCTCCAGATGATGGGTTTAGAAACCTATTGTTAGGAAAGATTTTGGCAGTGATTCCTCTCAAAAAGCACCCTGCTTCCTCACCATTTTTTCCTACTGCTCTTTTCAAGATGGTTGCCTCATAAGGCACACTGGAAAATGAGTAGTGGTGGTGTCAGTGAAGCCATTTGGGGTCTGATTGATGGTAGCAGGCGAACCACAGCGGCCATGTTCTCTGATCTCCCTATGTGCAGGCCAAGCTTGGCGCTGTCTGAGAAACAGGAGAAGTTCTTTTTTTTAAGTTAATGCCACAACCAGACACATTGCATTATATTTCTCGTCATATCTCTGTCAGTGTTTCAGAAAATAGATGATGAATTGGGATGCGTGAAATTTTTATCATTAGGAGGAACATGAGCTGGCTTTTGAAGGAAAAAAAGCAAAAAAATATTGATGCAGTAATCAAAATCATGCTTACTGGGATACAGAAAATATAGCCAGGATTTATTTTTTTTAACTTAAATTGATATATTTAATCATAAAGCAGTTGGCATATATGCATTATTAAGAACTGGGTTATAATGTCATGCCAAGGTCTTTAGATGTAAGCACACAATTTAGAGCATATCTACTGCACCTACAAAATTGCATGGGCTGCACATCATGCATTCCTCACTGTTTCTTTCAGGTGTTTGTTCAACAGCTTCTTCCTACACATCTTGCCAACGATTTAATTTAGGTTTACAAATAAGGATGTAGTTATAATGAAGACTTTAGAGTAAAAATGTAAGACTGGTTTTGTCGCTACCTCCCTTAGCATTTAACTGACACACATAGTGTATTACTGATTTATGGTTTTAAGAATTTGAGGAGCATCTACTTTTAAATGGTCCAACTCTTGAGTGGGTTTTTGTATGTCTGATCACCCCCAGTTCAGATGCAGGGTCTAACATAAAAGAAAATCAACTGAATTCGGTTATGTTTTATGAACATTCCTTATCTGTCTGATTAGACCTAGGGGAAGTGACAAATCGTGTACTTTTTTTGTGGATAAGCATGCTGATAGGCTTTTGACTTGATTTGACAGACTTTGTTTCCCCCAGGAGGGGGACAGCCTCGAGCCAGAAAGAGGGGTTCTGTTTAGGGGTAAGCAAGGAAAAGGAGTGGAAGGGAAGCAGGAAGAAAAAAGGAAAGTGGGTTTAACAAGGTGCCTATTGCTGGGCAGATGAGGGTGGGGGGACAGGACGTGAGGCAGGTTTGGAAGTGTGAAAGATATTGCTAATTAGCATGTGGAAGAAAAAAGGTTTTGACAGGAGAGGTAACCCAACTCATGATAAATACGATGACTTTACAGTCCCTCCTCCTTGCTTTTGTCTGTCAGACCTCTCAGCTGTGGACTTAAGAACTCTTTTCACCTAAAAGGAAATCAAAAGATAATCCCAAGTTTGATGTTTGGAGAAACTCTTGAATTGGAGGGGAAAAGGGGTCGCCGATGTATAGGCAAAGGGTTTAAGCTGTAAACCCTTGACAAAAGGTTTTGACACAGTGAGTACCTCCCCAATCTCTGTGAGTGTATTTAGAAAGTTCTGAGCATCTTCTCCGTGCATGGCTAAACCTGCTGAAGAATAGGGAGATAAAGGAAGTTGCTAACTTTAAGCAAAAGTTTAATTTCCCCACCGAAACAAATATCTTGTATCAATCATTGAGTCGAAATTGAATCCTCTCATCTGTTCCCTCTTTGCCAAAATTTGTCTGGATAGTATAAATAGTTATCTGAGTTTGACTGACACTCCCCTCTCATAGTTTTGTCGACATCAATTGCTGGAATTGGTGTTGCTTTTTGGCATCCTGCTCTAAGAGGATGATGAAATTGACTGAAGATTTGTCTGAATGTACTGAAGAAAGACATGATTCAGCTCATTTCACTTCTGAGTTAATGCATAAAGTTGTTTTTGAGAGTCGGTAAGGGTGGAGACTTTTGTAAAATGAAGTGGGGGCTTATTGCTGGCACATATCATAGTACATTTTATTGCCTCCCATTAACAATTATGAGGAGAAAAGTGGGGCTGACTAGCTGATCAACCTATTAAGCATCTTGCTTGGGTTTTCATCTGTATTAGCCCCATCCTGAATACATATAAACAGCTATTCATCCAGTTCAGATCCTTGTCTTTTTTATCAAGATCACTGGTTTCACTTTGGGTTTTTTATTTTTTAAACTGCACAAAAACACACATTCATCCAAGCAAAGCAAATAGAAAGTATTTGACCGTCTCTTGGCCACTTTTCAGTTCAAGGATAAGGCTGCAGCACATTAGCTGTCTGTGTGAGGAGATAATACCTGTGCTGATGATGGCAGCTGACCTTGAGGAGCTAAGATGACAATAACCTTGCTATCATCCCTTGAACCCTAGGTCTCCCAGCTAGGGACATGTCTGTACACTTACACACTCTCTCTCTCTCTCACACACACTCACACACACACACACACACACACACACACACACACACATTCACATACCATATTTTATTTGCTGAAACTCACACAGCAAAAGACCTTTCCTCCCTTCCCTGATAGCTTTCTGCAACTGGAAACTGCAGTATTGCTTTAGAGCACATTTGCTTACCATAAGAATGTAATTTTCAGTGATAAGGTCCTGGAACGTTGGGGGATGGGGGAAATATCTGTCATTTGGTGCCAAAGCGCTGGTCCTGGATGATCCAGGGGCTTGCCCTAGGGGACAGCTCAGGGCTGACTGGGCCAAAGTAATGTCATCCTGTGGAAAAATGATTAATCTATCCCTGTCTATCCTTTATTCCACAAGGAAGGATCCACAGCAAAATGCAGTCGGATGAGTGGCACAATAAAGCATATGTAAATTTCATTTATATCACATTAGGCTGTTGTTAAATTGCCTCATCATTCTAATTTAGGGCGATTTAAACTGCAATCGTGAATAAACATTAATATATGTAAAAATATAAAAAAGGAAATAAACACGATTGATTTCTTTCCTGTGTTAGAGATTTTTTGAGTACTTTGCTCAGAGTACCACTTAGCATGAAAGTGCACAGCTGTGGGATCTATGTACCCTTTGAGGGCTGGTATGCAGTGCACATAAAGTACCCTGGGTGAATATTAGAGCTGAGAGCCTCACCATAAATACTCAGGTCAAAGCTGTCAGCTAGAACACTTCTCTTCGTGGTCTGTCTTCTCTTTTTAGTTTTAGTCCCCCCATCATGGAGTGAATGAGTGAGAGAGAGAAACAGATACAGGCAGAGATACTACAATAACAGATTGGAAAAAGCAAGAAAAGTAAGAGAAAAACGTACTCTGAAGTGTGTGAATCCATAACAGTGCTACTTAATGACACAAACTATCTTCCCTTGCTGTCGGAGAGAGGCTAGGCTTCCTCAGAGTCTCAGAGGGCCCTCTGTTACAAAACAGAAGACAGTAGGGCTTTGACAGCTCCAAGTGTCTAGGGCCAGGGAAATAATTGATAGCAGGCTGCCTGCATCCAAGGTCCTTTAGCAGTAATTGCAAGCAGAATCTGACTCTCTGATCTCACCAGTGGTATTGGCTATGCCAGAACAGCCTGGCTTTGACAGATTGCCTTCCTGCAGTAATAACTTAGGCATGTTCCCTGTTTTCTCACACAAGGCCATAGAGCGCCGTCTCCACCACAGAACTAGCCCAGAATCATCAGTGATTATTTTAGATGTGTATTTTGCTTTTAGCTCTTGGCAGATTTTTCTGACAGGATGCTCTTCAAGTAATGGTTTTTGCCTGTAGTCATCTGCTCTGTACACTGTTTTTCATTGTAATGTCTTTTTGTAAGTAGAATGAAATTGTGCACATGTTAACTTACAGTTGCAAGAAAGAAAGCATAAAGTGAAGCTCCTGCAAAACAAATGGGTAGCGCAGAGTTCTTTTGTTTTTAAATTTTCTAGTGAAGTCAAACATTTATTAGCCTTAAAAGGCCTGTAATGAATGCTACAGATCAGCCGCAGTGCAAAAATCTTTCAGTAAAAAATGGAGTTTCCAAACACTTTTCGTTGTCATGGCTCTTGAATTGAATGACAGCCTGAAGGCTTTATGGCCTTTTGAGGGATAGTCCTCTTCCCATTTTCCCTCCCCTCATCTCCTTGTCTTTGCTCCCTCCTCCCCTCTCTCTCAGTGGCACTCTTCCATGCTCACTGTCTGCACTGTAAAGCGCTCAGGGATTTATTGTCAGCTGGAGTTTCCTTGATGGGGTGTAATAATACTGTGCCTTTCTCACCCGCTAAGGTGGTAGAATCCCCTCCCTCTGCCGATGAGAGGACCCCTGCGGGCTGCCCTGTGAGCGCCTGTGTTCTGTGGCAGACTTATAAGCCTGGCAGCTCCACCCCATGGCTGTCCAAACAAGGTTTCTCAACAGGCGCCCACATCAAAAAGAGCAGTGTATGGGAGCTGCAGGAAAGTGAAACGGCAGGATGTTGCCTTTAGTTATTTATTTATTTGCCTTTTCACAAACAGAAGAAAAGAGTTAAAAGCATGTGAGCTCTCCTGGCATGGAAGCGTTTTTTTCCTGTTTGTTTTGTGTTTTGGCAGTAAAACCATGAATTGTTGCTACTGCTAATTACTCTAAGTAGTTTTGTGTTCATAGTTGCCAGAAATAATTCCAGGCAGGACTGATGAGAGTAAACACTAAACTGATTTCTGAATGAAAATCATTAAAGCAATGGAAGTGTAAATAGACATGATCCCCATGACACCCTGCAGTAGGAAATGTGATACTGTGGTTAGTACTTTACTGCCAATATCTGCCAGTTAATCTAATTTAATCTTTAAATAAAGGCTTAAATCAATGCAAATAAACATTAGTAAATGAGTCTGGGAATAACATGTGGGAAAAATATCAAACACAAGAAGAAAGTTAAAAGTCCCTAAATGCCTCAAAGCATGCTCACAGCTCAGCAGGCGAGCTGCAAAGGCGGCTGCCTGATAATATAAATAGAAACTCCTTTCACAAAACCACAATTAATAAAAGATCCTATGAGTGATCCTTGTGCAGGCGAGGATATGAGTAGACAGTTTGTCAGGTCGGGATGGGATAAACTAGTCCCAGCTTGCTGTCCTCTGTGAAAGCTTGGTGGCAAGATAGATGGATGCGTCACGCTGCTTTGAAATGTCTAAACATAGACGTTTTAAAGGTGGACGCAATGTGAAAATGTAAATAAACTTTATTGGAACTTGGGGTCAACCTGAGGTTGGATTTATGGTTTTGGCATTCACCCTTAGGCCCATCCGTCATCCCTTTGCCCTCAGTCACAGCTCCTCCTGCTTGTGCCAAGTCCCTCCCCCACCCCACACCCCAGATCACAAGACCCTCAGCTGAACTACAGCCGACCTGCTGGATCCAAGGCCAGCTGGGCTTCAGATGCCATAATAAGAACCATTCAGTGCCTTTAATGATTGTGTGACTATTGGCCAGGCCTATCATCCTCTCTTCAGTCCTTTTAGTTTACAAACATTATATATGTATCCAAGCTTTCTTCATCTTTCCTCTTAACTTCCCTGTTTCTTCCTTATTCTTCCATATCCTCCTCCCTTTTTGGATTTTTTTGTGTGTGTTTATTGGAGGGAGGCGGGTTGGTGGGGGGTTTGAAGCATGTGATTTTGTGAGTGTTATATGGGAGGTCCTGAGGGACATTTTGGGTTCAGGCTGTCTCTCTCTGGAGCAGTGTCTTACCAGAGTCTGTGTTCACTTATTTACGGCACAGATGCTTGTCATGCCTGTGTTCCCAAATTATCAAGACATAACAGGACTCTTGTCATCGACTGTGCTCTTACAGTGAAAATATCTGACTATGGGCGTTTTGTTTTGGGTAAATAACATTTGTCAAAAACTGTTTAACTTTTCAATTTTTCCATTGTCTGATTTAAGGTGGTAAGTTTGCAGCAGTTAATCACTACTGTAATCCTGCACACTACTAGAACAAAGAATGCAAATAAGCCTGTGATTTAGTACTACTTAAGTACCGTTAAAACTGAATGACAGTATATTAAAGTATATAAGTTCTGAGCATGTTATGTAGGTATGATTTTTGTTTGATTTATGATTCTTATTGTAAGGGATGTTGATAAATTCAGAATGATTTATTGTATAGATTGTAGAGTGATATAGTATTAAAAGTTCATTGCATTATTTATTGTGAGAAGCATATTCATTGTACAGAACAGTGATGGATATACAAAGCTGAGGAGTGAGTTCAACATACCTTACTAGACACAAATCATCAGATAAAGCATGGCAGCAAAACTTATTATGGCAGGAAAACAAATCCTTCCGTACCTTTTTTCAAAAGCAGAGGGTGGGCATTTGTGCCAGCATTAGAATATGAGAGGACACCTGCTTTAAATGACTGAGGGTAGCTGGGAAGTGCTTTGATCTTGTGTGACAGTTTGACTACCTCATTGGGAGTGGCACTCATAATCCTTTTGCTTAACTCGTGCTTTTTGGCCCAGTCGGGGTCCTGTCCAGGGATAAAGCGGTGGGCTAGGTCTTAATCAAACAGCAGGGTTGCTAGTTGCATGTAGCGAAGGGTCTTTGAGGGTTAGAGTGCGGAAGGGCACATTTAGGATAGGGATGAATACACACAAATGGCGGATTAGAGTGTTTTGCCTACTTGCAAATAGGAGAGGTTTAGCTGGCAGTCGTTTACTTCTCCCAAGACCTGAGTTCATGCACCCACATCGAGAACTGTTCATTATCCACCCTGCCTACCAAAATGTGCATCTACTTAGTGCTGTTGTACGCAGACTTCTGATAATTGTGGCAGTCAATCTTAGTCTTACTCACATCTTAGTAACTGTCAGATTGCATGCAAACAGTGCAGTTTCACATATAAAAGGCATCTTTGCTGATGCAGCGGGGTTCCTGTCATCATCTAGAGGAAATCAATGTGCATCTAGCAGCAAACAAACCAGTGGTAAACAAGTACAAGTGTCATTGGTCAGTTATGTGACTCCTGTTTAACAGTGTGAGCATGCTGAGCCCAGCATGGATGAGTTGTAATGAAGAGGCTGGATGACCTCTTCTTTGTTATCAACTGATCTACCACTCATTGTAAAAGCCTTGCCAAACAAAGTTACAGTGAGAAGAGTGTCTTTAGTGTTAGACCACTGCATTTTATCTCATGAGGTATTTACAGAATGCATGGGGATGTGAAGGCCTTTGCAGCTATAACAGATATGTGTTAACGTCATGTCACATTTAATTTAAACAACGACCTAACAGTCAATCAGGGAAATGTTCAGATTTATTTAAATGTTTTTAATAACTGGTGGTGATTTGCTGTTTTTTTTTTGCTGCCACAGACAAACAATGATCCATTTAAAAATGAGCAAGATAACTCATTTAGAATTATAAAGCATTTTCTCTGTTTGTCACTTATATTGATTTTCTCCTGCCCCTGTCTCTCATAGTTTATATCTTGCTATAAGATATACTCCTGAGGAGGAGTTATTGCTGCTATAGGCCTTGCCCGCCAGGTCTGCCATTACCAAGAGAAGAAAAGCGGGGGCAGAATGGTAGGGGCGCAACAGCAGTATTGGATAGTGTTTAAATACAGCCCAAAAAGAGCCTGCTCATTTAGCCAGTGAGAGCTTTGAAAAGCAGACTGATGTGATAATCCTGTGAGTAGCAGGTGGCCTCCTTTAATGTTGGTATAAAACAAAATTGCACTTTTTTTATTTTCACTTCTCTCTTTATAATCTCTAAATGAGACAATTGATCACCTGAAGGCAAGAAAATGGTTTCACTGCTTCTCATTCAAAGTGGACCTGAGGAGAGGATGATAGCATACCATCAGGAAAGGAAAAAGAGCCATATTGTATTTTCTTTACTTTCTATCTTGTCTTTTTCTTTTGCCCTCTCAGACTGGGCTGTCAGCAGTGAGGAAGAGGAGGAGGAGGAAGCAAGCCTTTTTTCTTCTTCCCCCACCACTTCCGAATTACCTGCTGGGTCCGAGCTCTTTTATGCTCTTGTTGTGACAGGTAGATTTATAAGGCTTGAAATTTGTACAAATCAGTTGTCATTCAGCGGCAGCTGTCAATGTGTCAAGCTGTCAGGGCCTGCTGTGAGGGAGATGCCTTAGGGGGCTGAGCGAGGGGGCAACCGCCCAGAAAAGAAAATGAGTTCAAACAGACCTGAGAAGCTCCTCTATTCCACAGGCCTCCCTGCCCCTGTGGAGACGCCATCGATTTCTCTTGATGTTGAGCAACAGCGCACCCAAAAATGACATGGCACACCACGCTCAACCCAGTCAGGCTGCGACACACCAACGTGTGCTGCACCATATCCCTTCAATCTGCAGACGCCTCTCATTCTCTGCTAAATGGCTGGAAATTGTAATCTCTCTGAGGAGGGAGAACACCAGAGTTGTGTTTAGCGATTGTTGGCATTGGCTGTTGCGTTTTCATGTGCCGCTTAAGTAGCTGAAATGGAAATCTCTCAGAGGAGAATGACAAGCGTGTTTAAAGATTGTTGTCGATTGTTGTCTTGTTTGCTTGTTTTCAGTGGCCTTGTCTCAGCGTGGGCTTGCCTGTATGTGATTGGCGGGCCTGCTGGGGCAGTGATGGGCATGACAGCCTTTCTCAGTCAGAGGGCCCCAGGTGACGCACACCTTCTCCATCCTCAATCCTTCTACACAGTCTTCACAGAGGAATGGCAAAGACAGGTGCTGCAACCAGTGTGAAGTGTGTGGAAACAAAAGACAACAGCTGACAGAGAAGCTGTGCCAAGTGGCAGTGTACACGTCAAGGTGTGGAATGACACAAATATGCTCATATTCCTCTCATACACGTCTTTGTAATATTATTGGCTCTGTTGACATATTGAGTCTGTGGGAGCACACGGAGACAAACAGTCTATTATTGATAACACATTATTAGCACACTGTCTCGAGTTGATAATTTGAAGTGTTTAACCATTATCCATCAGAATAAAATAATAAAACTGCATAATAAAGTATAGATTTAAACTGTTTTGAAGTGGGAATAGGCAAAGTTGTTTTTGTGTGGGTGTGCAGTTTAATAAAGTTAGTTGAACTTTTTTCTTTTTTCTATTCAGTTGACTTATTCCAGTTGAAACACGCCCAAGATGTGTCATATGTTGCATTTTTTGTGCGTAAACGTATTTTACTAAACAGCGAACCAAGCTGTGTTTCAGCTTAACAGTGCTGTCACATTTGTTGTCATCATGTTACAGTTGTGCAACAGGACACACTGTTGTTGTTCGAGGTTTTCATCACTTTGTCCTTCCACTTTATTGACAACAACACCGTGTGTGTGTGTGTGTGTGTGTGTATGTTGGGGGGTGTACCTCAGTGGAACAGGAGTGTTTACATCCAGATGTGTCAGCCAAGTTTGTTTACACACCCTTTGTGTCTGTTTTTGCCAAACTCCCTCCCCTGAGATCGACCAGGTATGACCTCTTGAATCTGATTCAAATGTTTAACCAAAGCTTGATGTCTTTAAGCACATTGAGTTGGAGAATGTACACTAGGGAAGTGTTTGGATTACTTGAGACCCGATTAATTTGAAACCTGAGGTCTTAATTTCTTTTTCATAGCAAGCCATGCTCTGGCACAGCAAGCCTGGCTCCAATCCAAACCTCTACCTAAACTAGTGTGAACACAGGCACAGACACGGACATACATCAGAGCCGCATGGCTACACTGTAATTAGCCTGATGAGGTTTTGGGGGATCCTTCTAACAAATTTGTCATTCTCCAACATGGGGGCCCTGAAAGAAAAGGTTTCATGGGACAATGTTAGGAAGGTGACACTTGCTCAGCAGCCCTGCAACAAGGGGTGAAATATTAATCAAAGTTTTCCGTGCAGCCATTAACAGCTGCTGGCATGGCCTCTGTGTGGGTCTGTGTATATGTGTGTGTGTGTGTGTGTGTGTGTGTTTATTGTGTGGAAATGAGCAGCGAGTTAGTCCACAGAGAGATGCGTGTGACGTGTCTGAGTTTGTCTTGTAAAAATGCAGCTGTCCAGGACATGACAGCTACAGCGTTAGAGGGGCCATTACGGGGTGTACAACATTTCCTGGGAAATGGCTTGAAAAATGACAATGCAGCATGTGCAATATTAATTGCTACACAGTCACCATAAATAAGTCAAAAAGCTTTAAGAAAAGAATAAAGTAGAACAGCACTGGTTATACATTGATTAAAAACTGGGAGAACAACATTAAATCACACGCATCGGTTATTTTTACTGCATTCTTTTAAAGCAATTAGATTAAAGGTACGGTTTTATGTTTGTTCTGTGCCGTTATATTTCTGTCCGTTGCTTTGGGTTATCGTTTTGCTATGACAACTGTTGGCTGTGTTAGAATTCAGGTAACATGTTGACATTCAGTCAGAGGCAGTCCCTTTGTCATCTGTGACCTTTGTGACTCTGCCTTGTTAAATGTAGGAAATTTGTACTTCAAAGGACCAGCTTTGGTTTGCAAATGAAATCCTAAATGTGCACTGGACTCCCTTTTAGTTGCAAATTAACAGTTCATTGTTGGGAAGCTGTTGGCATGCGTTTGCCAAACCGTTTTCTCGTAATGAATAGCTTACACATGTCATGAGTTCATAAGGCAAGCACAGTGAAAGGAAAACCATTGCGTTTTTACAGTTGCAATCACAAGCTTGCCATCAAATACTCAGTTTATGATTTGCTTTCAAGACATTTTAGTTGAGTCACGTAATAGGAGTCAATATTTGCATCTTACCTAAATGTTTTAAAATAATATTTTTAATGCTCTTTTATAATAATTTTTGGTATCTGTTTAAAGAACTCAAATTGCTGTAAAAATACTGACATAGAATAAGAAAATTTTGCTAAATAAAGCCAAGATGAGTCAGGTTTTTTGGTGTTCACATGCCCTAGCTTTATATTTCTTAATTTCTGCGCATGAAAAAGGAGAGTAAACAGGTAAGCACTGCCGCAATAGTGCACCAGTAGTTTGTTCTCCAGTTATTGTTTTCATGTCTTGTTACTCGGCAAGCTTTTGTCTGATTTAGAATCGGGCATATGTTGTTTAATAGGAAATTAATTCTCACCCCCACTGCCTAGCCCCCAGTAAATCAGGCATGTAAACCAAAAAACCTGAACACAGTGACTAATTAGAATCAAAAGGGCTGGAATCCATAATGGGCCTCCTTCACTCAAAACACTACTCTATAATTGGCCATAAATAAACCCTTGCTGTTTTTGTGTGAGCTGTAAACAGCTGAATGCTTCAATTAAGCAGAAATACACCCGCACCATGTTAAATGCAGGGTGCTTGGGAGCTGCTGACATATGGATATGATCTGGCCCCCCCCCTCCACCAGTTCCAATTCAGGTCTTTTTTTGTAGAGTGCGTGAGAAGCACAGATAATTTCTTTTTGCTGGTGTAATATTATAGTGACTCATAAATAGATGGTTACCCCTTTTGGTACTAAAAGTTTTCATTAAAGACGTCTGAGTTTTGTTATTGACACCATGGGTTGCCTTTGCAGGGAAACACAGTAAAATTTATCTGTGTGCTTTTCCTCACCTAATAAATCATCTAAACAGGGCAGACCATATGGTAGATAAGACCTTGGAAATGTGGCTTCGGCATGTGAAGAGTCAAGTTGCTTGAAATCAGGAATGATCACAGACTGCTCTTTTCCTCTCTCACAGAATATCTCCTACTTATTTTACACGCCATTTTCTTGTTCACCTTATCACCTCTTTGTCACTTGTTTTTTTTCACTTCCCCCAAGAAGAGGGAAGCAATTCCTGTGTGTAAAAGACTGGGAGTAGATAACTCTCTCATTCGTCCTCCTCTTTTTTTCCATCTTTCTCCCACTCTCACTTCTATCTCCCCTCCTCCTCTTTCTCCTTCTCTTCTTTCTTCCCCTTTCTGCCGAGAGGGTCTTGGGAGGTGCACAGACTGATGGGAGAGGATGATATATGTAGCGTCTGTGTCCCGGCTCTCCTCTGGCCCTTTGTCATTAATCATAGCCATTAGCTTTTCTCACTGCAGCCTTGTCTGTGCAGCACTATGAAAAAGCAGCCTTTTCTCCTGTATCCCACACCAAGAGAGCCTGCTAATACTTCTGCCTCACTGTCACATGGTTGCATTTTCAGCACACAACAAATAACTATTGCAATGTAGAAGATATTGTATCCAAAACCTGCATTTCTTCACCAGCTTGGACAGGGGAATATGGGAGGAATGATTGAGTGTCTGTAAGGTAGAATTGATCATCAATATTGATTTTTGCCAATAACACTTTCTCTCTCTCTCTGCTCTCTGCGTCTTAGCAGTGGAGGTTAAAATATGCATCGACTAAACAATAAAAAAAAAAAACACAACATACTTCTGACAACATCTGCTTTGGACTGGTTTGAACTGGATCACAATAGACTTGGCAATGTGAAAGGCTGCAGAGACTTGGTTTGGACAGCCAACGTGTGAGCTAATGAGAATAAACAGCTGGCCACTGTGGTGACCATCTAGTGTAATAGAGATGTATGGCCACTGGCTCCTGCATACCTACTCCTCCAATCCCCAAACTGTGCCTGACAGATATACTAAAGCCTCATCAGTCTAGTCCCAGTCACACCACACAAATGCACATGTACCAACCATACAGTACTTGTGTGTCATACAGCAGCATACACACACAAGCTTAAAATCAAGGCAAAACAATAAAGACCTGGTGCAGTTACGGTCCACATACCCTTAACTGCTCTTTCTCTCTCACACACAGGCACCGAGCCAGCACTTTCCACATTAGAGACTCAGCCCTCTTTTTCTCATTTCCCTAACTGTATCATCCATACTATACCTAATGAAATGATTGCAAGTAGTTATTGCTGACTTATTATCTAGACATACAGCTTTATCAAAGTGCTGCATTGATTTAGTGGACTATGTCGCCAAGAAAACTCCAGGGATATTTCATTTGCCTGGCTACACCATAATAATGGGACCCATCCCAGTATGCATTATGCATAGATAGACCATAGATAATTCAAACAGGAGGAACACATGCATTACACTGGCACTGTAACCTCCCAGTCTCATACTGTCTATTATATTAGATTGTGATGCTGTTTGTTTTGCACTGCACTGGGATCCCATTACAGTGAAATGATAAGAACCTACACTACAGCCGGCAACATGTACAAATTTGTGTCATAGTTTTCAGCTTTGATAAATCCCAAACACCTTATTCAGCAGGTATTTGTGCTTCCTCTCATTTGACGGTGTTATGTCCTCACAAAGAGAGAGCTAGCTCCAGGTGGCTCTGTGCCTCCCCCCAGGGTTTGTAGAGCGAGATAAGCGTTTGTCTTTCCACTTCTAAAGTGGCTCCTACTAAGCCCCATACCTGGAAGATGACTGATTTTGACAATACAATTTACATCTCTGTATAAAACAATCTCACGCTGCTCCTGCCGATTTACACCGGATTAAACCGTTTGTCTCCATCACGGGGTAACCACACAATCTATCAGGGCCTCTGTGCCTTTTCCAATACCACATTGCCTCTCTTGTCCCTTGAGAGCAGAAAATTGATCTAGAGTTCAGAGTGCGGCCTTCCCCCTTTTAAAAAGGCTACAACAGCTTTGGAGGACCTACAATTATTGAAACATGCAGATGTCAGTAATTTCAATAAAACTGATATGGTAGTAATGAAAATATCTGACTGAGGGGGCGACAGTTACAGGATTTATGGCCGCATTAGAAGGAAAAAGGCTGAGGTGACAGTTTTGCAGCATTGCTCGGCACTCCCTTGTTTCACACACATTAAAGGCGCAGATCAATTAGCGCCTGACGCCGTTAGCTTTGCCACAGACAGTCCTTTTATGGTGACATGAAAAATGCATAGGTTCGGAGGAGAGATTTTGGAGCCATTAGCTGTCCTCATGCTTGCATGTTTGCTTGTAAGTGCGCATTTGCTGTGATGTATAACTGCACAGTAGCCAAAGCAAAAATCCATTTTTACAGTCGGTGAAGAACCTTGACCTTATTTTTGTGTCTTTTTTGATATATCATTTTAAATTATTGTACATGTTCCTTTTTATAGAAAAAAGAGCTTAAGCCCACAGATAAGCCTCTTTAGGAAACGAGCCTAAGCAAACCAACCAATTCACCAACCAACCTGCATGCTCAACTGTAACAATAGAATTTATAATCACTCTGTAGTAGGTTTAGTATTAAATTTACTTCATTAAGCCTTTTATTATACAGAAACCCATTCTGACTCTAAGCATGTAGCCAGCATGCTGTTAACCCACTCAGATCAAGTAGGTTCTTCCATCCATTATTGTACTCCTATGATCTCATGATGTCTGAGTGCTGCCTCTCTGCTCCCTTTAGGTGAGTCATTGCAAGGCCTGTCACCATCTCTGCTCCATACGCCATATGTCTAATTCTAATTAAATGAACATTAAGACCCCCCCTTCCACCCTCCCTCCCTCTTTCTCTTTCTCTTTCTCTTTCTCTTTCTCTTTCTCTTTCTCTTTCTCTTTCTCTTTCTCACCCTCCCTGATGTGATCAGAGCTAGTAGAGCTCAAATGTTAAAGTAATGAATGTGTTAGCACTGTGACAGGACCAGGAGGAGGAGGAGACTGAGGTGAGAGGAGTCTGAGGATTGACTGTGTGGTGCGGCTAGCTTTGCTTCTAAGCGGCCACTGTGGAAGCGACAGGGCTTGGTCACATTTGATTTGCATAACCTGCTAAAAAGCTATCAGAGGGCCTGCAATTGATTGAATTTCACCTCAGAGAAGTGCTAATTAATAACGCTGTGGATCTGACAGCCCTTTATTATGTGCGTGGGGCAGAAGATGATGTCTGTATTAGCAGGGTCTGGAAGGTGTGGAGGAGAATATAGAATGATAAATTAATGGAACTATGTCCTGGCTCCATCATCATATCATTAGAAGACTATTGATGGTTTCACACTACAGGTAGAAATCTATAACAGTGTAATGGTGCAGTAATATTTAGGGTGCTGCTTATATTATCAGCACTATATCACCAGTGAAACATGTGGTTCATATTCTTAGTGAGCACTGTAGTGCAGTTGAACTGGGACTTTTACAATTGTGGACTAATCAGAGGCTTGGCTCAGTGTTTTTCATGGCATACAGACATGGCCACAGTGTCATCTGTCCATGAGTGTGTATTTGCTGTATGCATCAGTGTATGCATGTTACAGACTATTCTGCCAATTTTTACTTATTTTCTTGGTGCTGCAACCAAATCATCCTGCAGGAATTGTCAGTCATTTTCACCTGGTCATGATATGTATTTGACGTGGAAGTAGGCTAAGCAGAGCACATCTTTTGAAAAACCCGGGGCACTTTTGGGCCTTGAGGCTTTTAGTCAGCTCAGTTGAAGCCAATTGGGAACCCACATCACGAATGACAAGTTTTACTTTTTGTACAAAGGTTAGAGCAAACAGCAGACCATCTATAAGGACATGTGGAAGAGATTTTAATGGAGCAAAGCTTTCACTAGATTGTTGGTAGTAACATCTGGCACTCTCTATACAGCCTATCTTCCTGTTCTTACCCATCCACATGTTGATTTTGGAATGGCCACCTAAGCTTTTGATCATAGAGGCTGTGGTATCCTTGATCATGTGGTATGTGCCACATATCAATGTGTGTGTTCATGAAATTGAATAGAATAATAGAAAGCCCTCGTTGCCCATATTGGCAGAGGAGTGTCCAATCATTAAAAGATTTATTTTTCCAAGGTTTCTCTCTTTCTTTCTTTTTTTTGCTCCATTTCAGTGAGTGAGTTCTTCTTGAGCTCTGATTGAAATCTTCCACGGGTACTGCTCACTTTGGCCAAAATTATTCCCTCAGCTAAAAAGATAACAGTGGTAAATCACTCCTAGACGCTATTATAAACTGCACAAGCGATATGCTGTGTTGTTGCCAGCAGTAATCACCATGGTAGAAACAATTTAACTATGTGTAAATGACCACTGCTGCTTGGTGAATATCATATTTCCAGAATAACTTATTAGATTAAGGGGCTGCGCTGTGAAAAGATTGGAAATGACAGATAAAGAAATCAAGCCCAGATTGTGCTGTATATCTGCTTCATAACATCACTAATAAGATGAATTCCTTTTGTTTATAACCATGAACTCCACTGCAATAAAAGCAGGTCTTTATTATCAAACCTAAGAGTGTTTTTCTGTTATGAATTGCAGTACCGTGGTGAAACAGATACAATAATGCAAACATCTCCCTTTTTATGTCTTTTATTAAGGCACTATATAAGCACACATATATTAGATACAGTGGGACTGTGTGAAAGAAAGATTAGAGTATTCTTCAGATAAAGAACCACATTATGTTGTTTTACTACTTATTCAAGGTCATACTGTATGCTAGTAGCGTAATGATGCTTTCATGGTGTTCAATGCTTATTGCTCTAAATTAGCTCTCCTAAATCATAGCGGCCTTTTGGATAGGACGCCTGAGAGTCCTGCATGTGTTAATGTTGTATACACCCCACTATTCGACTTGAAGCAGAAATGCTCTTCATCATTCCATGAAACAGGGAAATGCCCGTGGGTAATGAGACTGACTGCAATTGAGAGTAACTTATGGAGCTAATATTCTATATCTGCACATAACCAGGGTTCTACAGGATGTCATAAACATACACTGGGGTGTGTTTCCCAAACATCATTCTGCCATGCATATTATTTCCCTGTCTGTCTTCATGGTCGTGGGCAACTTGATGAACAGCATTTGATATATCAGAGTAGATTCTCTGAGGATTTCTCTTGTTTAGGGCAATGTAATCCATTTTCTGTGTTTTGTCCGCATTCAATATGAATTAATGGAACGCTCAGATGTGGATCAGCTTGATAAGCTATTAGCTGAAATGAGAAGTTAAGACTGCAGTGTAATGGAGTGTGTTTTCTCCTTGGAAAGGTTTAGGTATCATATTGGATTTAAATCCTTGCTCAGGACCTCCCAAAGAGCCATTTGTCCAAATGAGCATTAGTCATTATTCCTTAAGCCCACATTGGAGCTCATAGATCTCACAACAAATAGGTGGCCTGTGACAGAAATGAGGTGTAAGCATTCAATAACCCACCCCAGTATTCTACTCTCCACTCCCTCCCTGCTCTCTACCTTTTTCTCTCAGTGTAACACAAAAGACATGCATAATGTGGACTGAAATCTGATAAGTGTTCCTTCATGGTAGCCCTCCCCTGCTCTATACATCACATTGGTTAGAGTGTGTATATTTCTATGTGCGTGTGAGAGAGGGAGTGAGGAGATCAGAGAAGGGGGAGCTGTGGTTGGGATTGAACTGGGCTGTCTGAAGTTGATTAATCGGCCTGTGAGGGTGAGAGACTCCCGGGCCAGGCAGCAGGGTCCATCCCTGTGGCATGTGATGCTGATTGGCTTTGTCCTGTGCGTCTGCGCTGGAGGAGCGGACATTAAGATTAAGTGATGCTGTCGTGTCGGGGAGCACTGCACTGCATCATTCTGGGAAGAGACAGCTGTGCTGCTTAATCCTTCATCACCAGGGGAGAGCTGCCAGGGCCCAGATATACAGCCAAAGATAACCCTCTATAACTTCTGCTAAAGATCAGGAAACTTTGAATTCGCATCCATCTGCTTGGCTCTGTTCAGCTCAGCCCCCCTCTGCCTGAGTGTTAGAAATGAGCAGTCACTAAGAACGCTAAATAAAAGGGAGGAGGACGAGGAGGAAGAGGAGGAGGAGAAAGTGAAGGATGGCTGAAGGGAGTAATCTAAGACCAGTAGTGTGGATGAGCTGTGTATGGATAACCTCTGGCACGAAGGACTGCCTTTTGTTTTTCTGAATGATAGATTCAAAATGCAGATGACTTGCAGTAACCCTGTTTTTCAATCGTTGTTGTGAATTTGATGGATCACACTTAATGTGTAAATTTCCAATTGTCGTCCTACCCCAGCACAGCTTCAATTTAATTTAAACCTCTTATATTAAATTATATTATATACCTCGATCCAAGTCTTTTTTATTAGTTTTTTTAAGTATTAAAAGTATGGATATAAAGAAAAACACATAAAGGAAAATTTACAATATTACATCATTTACAAGTATTCACATTCCATTATAATGCTGATCTATTAGAACATTAATTATTTATATCAAATTTTCAGTCAGACTGGTAATTGGTTGCCAGATTTTCTCAAAGAGTCTCTTTGTGCGATATAGTGCATCAGATTTTTCTCTAGGTGTATTGCATGTCCTAATTCATTCCAACGGGAGATTTCTATCAAAGGATCCTACAGAGATTTGGGCTCTCTATACTTGTTGTGGTTAATGGTGGTAGTACAGTCTTCAAAAATCTGTAGCTATGAGTTGTTATTGCCTGCCACCATAGTTTTCTGAAAAAGCAACAGGACAGTCTATAAGTTACACATTTTTGTCTCTTACTGTGCAGTCTGTCACAGGCCTTGAATTCAGTCTTACTTGCATAACAGGACAGGACACTGGCAGATGTAATTCTTAATTTCAGTTCACTTGCTGGTTAAATAGAGGTAATAAAAATAATTATACGTACTGGCTTCATATGCTTCTGAATATTTGTGTTAAAATAGAGCAGGATATTATCATTGTTATTAATCGTCATGAACAACAAATTGTCCAAACTGAATACTCAGTGAAAGTTAGACCATATATCATTTCTCAAACCCATGCATGGTACTTCTGTTAAAATAGATTGTATTTACTCTAGGTTTGCCAAAGAGAAAAGCAAGCTGGTGTGTTGTGAGAGCAGATAAATCCTGGGCGGAGGCCGAGCGGCTGACTGATTCCTCCTGTATGCAGCGATGGGTGGCGTCAGCAGGTTTCACACTGCTGGCCTTTGCATGTTTGCAGCTGGTTTGATGCAGCTGTCAGGCTGTGATTGATGAGTATCATCATTTAAAGTGTAAAAGAAAACGTCTCTGTGAAGGGAGACATGATGAACTGCCGCCTGCTGGTGCTCTCAGAGACACGCTCAGCTCTTCCTCCGCCCTCTCCCTTTTCCCTCTCACTCTCCTCGTTTCTACTTCACTGCTCCCCTGTCCATCCCTCTATCTCTTCTCTCCTTTTATGCTTCTTTTTCTTTGCCTTTTTTCTTCTTTACCATTCCTCTGAGTCTAAGCACCTCCCCTCTTTCCTCCTTTTTCCATGTTCCCCCCCACTTATGTCGTCTTCTACTTTTTTCCTGTTTCTTCTTTGCCTCCATAATTTCCACTCCTGTCCTCCCGGTTCTATTGAAGTTTATTTATCTAATTTTTTTTTGCATTTTTCTTCTGTCTGTTTTTTATGCTCTTCCAGTGCTTTATCTTTCCTGACCCTTCTGTTTGTTTAATGTTGTGACAATTAGGTCTTCAGAAGCTTGCCTTCTTACAGCTCATTCTGCTTCTAATACTTATATGATATGTCTAAATTCATATGGACCCAAGAAGGCAATATATTTAGTTCCTGCCTGCTGCATACCTCAACAGCAATCATGACAGTGACATATTAGTTATGCTGTCTTTTGCAATGTGATATCTTTAAATTTGCCACCTTGTTAAGTTTTGATTAATGTGATTCCATTTCAGCAAAGTAATTGGCTTGGCCCTGTTGTGAGCGATACACAGGCGTTGCGCTGGAACAAACGCTCCAACATGGTAATGAGGCAATGAGTTTGTTCTATGGTTGTTGGCAAGTGACAGTTATTAATGATTGTTATGATAAACAGACGAATGTAGATTGGGGGGATGAGTCGAGCCAGACTGACAGTTTAAAAATAACGCACACTGGAAAGTACTAACGAAGTAATACAGTGTTAGGAAAACAATCATGCAGGTTGTCAGAGGAAGAGGTGTAATTACAGAGCTACACTGCCCTGCCTGGGAGGAGCTGGCTTCTAATAGAGCCAGAGGAATATGCACTGACAGAGGATAGGAGAATGATATACAACTTTAATTGGATCATCTTTTTACCCCCCCCCCCCTTCTTTTCTCAGGATACAAAGGAGGTCTGTGCTCACAGCTGTGTTATGATAGGTTTGGTCTCCTGTAAAGAGTAGTGACCCCATGTAAATGACTGCATAGTAGTACAGGGTACTTCTGTGTTTGTGTGATCTGAACATGGACTGTGTTACTGTTGCTATCCTTGTCTCTGCTCAGTATCAAAGCTGGGAAATGTGTATAAGGTGTGTTTAAATGGTGTGAAGTGATATAAACACAGACCCATTTAGCTTAACCTGTAATTTCCATTGTAAGTATGGCGCAAATACATTTAAACAGAAAACAGATTCTGTATTATTTTCACTTTCTTTAAGAATTTTGTCATTACTCAAGAAAAAATAATGATGGTGAGTGTAAATTTATTATAAATGCTGTATGTCATACAATGTTAAATCCTCTAACTGCAGGGATAAGGCTGCATTTCTGCGTGCTTTGATTTTCTTTCTCTGCTCTTCTCTTTTTCTGGATATTAAATTTTTCCACATTAAATTTGTCTGTCTTCCGGCATTGTGCCTGAACTTTTGGTGACATTTGACCTCTGTCAGTGCATGGCTGTCATGCAATACTTGGTTTTGGAATGTGACGATCAGATGACTTTGCCGACCTTTGCATGAACCTTGTCTGGTGTTGATTTAGTGAGGCACAGAGATCAAAGTGATCCTCCTCAGCGTTTGTCAGTAGAGCTGTTGGTGTTATAGGCCACGAGTGTGAACAAAACCAAACCAAGACCATGCTGATAAACTCACAGCTTGCTAACTGTGCAGAGGTCACAGGAACAGTCAGGACTTTGTAGTTTTACCATCTCAGCATAATTTTACATGAAGTCATTCCATTTCAGTCATACTTTCACAACAAAATGTATTTCTCTCCAAGTCTTTTACATGACTTTCATTGTAAGTTAAACTGTGGAAATGTATCTTTCCTTAATTACTTTGATGACACCAGCCAGCAATTTGACCAAAGACAGCATTAATCTAATTGTGGATGCTACTGTTTTCCTTTTTAGGGTTAATTTCATATGACAATAGCTGGAAATGGACTCATAATTGAAAAATTAATTGTGTGTGAGTGTAAACCTAAATATAGGGCTGCTGTCTTAAAGTCACACGTAATATAAGATGGTGAAATAGTGTGCTGAATGAAGCTTTTAGGCTGTTGTCAACAATAGGAGGAGATAAAACCCCACACTAAACAAGTCAATATTTCTTTTTCCTCTTTTATTCATATCTGGGTCTGCCTGTGGAAATTGATCGTGGTTACATGGTCAGGGAGGCAGTGGTTATTCAGTTCAATTTTCAAATAAACTGAAAGGAATTGTCATTCTGTAATGGTTTTAGTTGGCAGTAAGTGCCCTGGTTGGAATTTCAGGGCCCCACACCATCCATTAGCAGAGTTTTCCAACAGCTTGTCATTGCTGACAGGTGGATTATAATTTTTCTATAGCAGAACAATTGAAACGACAGTGGTTTAACAAACTTGGATGGGACAAAGGAGACACAGGGTTCCAACAGGAAATCTGCTGCCAAATCTGTGTGCACTTTGTGTTAGGAAGTGAGAAGTCCTGCTTTCTATCTTGCTCAGGAATAAGAGTTTTCCAGATTGTCCAAATATGCACACAATAGGGCTGCTTTTGATGAATGACTGGTTAAAACAGCCTCTACATGAAGGCAAACCCCTTAATGATACTGGAACCCTGCAAAACTTTAACCTAGAAAGTATGATAAGAGAATAAAGCAAACCTAAAAACATTAAATACAATCAAAAGTTATAAACTTATTGAATTTAAATATGGAATTTTCTTATACTACAAAAAGCTTTAGCTACAAATCAGTGGCGTACTGGCTGAGATCCTGTTTCATGACACTTGCTTCCTGGTGCTGTCATACAGATTCTCTTCACGGTTCCATTCTTTTTCTTTTTGAAGGCTGGCCATATGGAGCCCATCCCTTTGTCTTCTGTGGTGCTATCACATTGTAGGGCCCCTGGTAGGGGCTGGATTTGCGTGCAGAGCTGCTTGGTGACTGTCAGCCTTGGTAGTCCTCTGCTGGTTGACATGTGAAGCCGTGCGGCATACTGTAAGCCTGATGTTGGAACTCACTTACAATTTAGTTGAGAAGGCACTGACACGGGGCCTTCTGTCTCAACGAGTATCAGGAGGTGACAGCTGTGTTATTGCATAGAATAAAATATTACTGTGCCTATTTAAGAGGACATTATCATTGTAGATGTTGACCTAAACTTGCAAGAATGTATGACTCTCAGAAACATCTTTCGGTGGTGAGTGTGCAAAATACAGATCAGGAACAGGAAGTGGAGGACAAAAGTGATCTACAGACGGTATGGAAAATGGTATTGTCTGTTCCAGCCTGCACGCTGTCTCTTTGAGAATGTAGAAATACTCTTCTCCACATGCCTCTGCTTGTCTTCTGTGTTTCCACTCTCCAACTTTAACAGCTACAGCCTCTAAGCTCACGTGATTCATAATGAGTTTAGTCACGGTGATTATATCTGTACTATTGTACTGTCACTGATTGTTAAACAAGAGCTAAAGCTGAAGACATTTGTCAGCAATTGTTTCAATAGCACTATTAATACGAGTTGTTGGTAATAATCACCTTCATCATCAGAAACTGGAGTGGTACACCTGCAAAGAGTAACTAGATAATTACCTGTGTAATGTATTTTTATTGAAACATCACTGAAAAGTATACTCGTGAATTACTGATATATAGTGGCATCTTAGTTTGATGCTAAAGGATATTTCTTTGTTTGTTTTTGAGATCACACACACACTCAAGTTATTGTATACCATCTAGAAAACCATAAAACCCTTGCAGTAAGTCAGTGTCATGGAAGCTGGGGACAGTCAGATGAGACATGGACATCTGAATGAGCAGAATGAGTTCCCTCCTGGAGTAAAGTGACACCTGTCACTCAGACTGCCCCAATTTGTGCACAGTGAGTTTAATCCTTCAGTAGAAGCTTGTCACATAACAGAGAATTCCACAGGCTGAGAGAAGCCTAAGTGGCATTAGTTTTCTGTATTTATTGTTTCTTTAGAGCATCATTGAATTTTTTGTTATTCAAATCCTGATATTTACTTAAAAAAAACAAAAAAAAAAAACAAAAACACTGTGATATCTCTCTTGTCTCCATATCAGTTCTAAGTGTAATCAGCTACTGAGATATTTGGATAACTATGAGTAGGAACAAATACAACCTAATCTGTTGTCCATGTCTACATACCATACACGCGGAATGGCTAGTATAATAAGACTAAAGGCTGTTTACAGGATGTGCTGATGTCTTGGAGGAGACTATGGTGAGAGCATGTTGATGTTGATCGATTTTTCTGTGTGGCAAAGGGTCAACTTTGGCTGACTGTTCCTTATTTTGAAATGCTATTCTGTAGTCATATAATCCAAGCTTACACACACAATACAATAAAAAGAAAATGTGTATGAAAGTGTTGAAAAAAATCAAATAAAAATCAAATAACTGAAATGTTTTGCAACAGGCTATAAGGTATTTTAAATATTTTATACATTTTTTTCTTGCTATTTTGTTAAAATATTTAAATGATCATTTTTATCATTATTTTTTTCTTTTTCATGTCTGTCTGCTTTGTTGTATCCTCTACAATGCTGATTGGGTGAAATTCTTCAAACTAGGTAAGTTTTGAATTATTTATCTGAATTAAATCATGTCACACAGTCACCAGAATACTGTACTTGGAGAAATAAAAATTAAAGTCTATAATTCAACCATCTGTTTGCCTTGTTTACCATGCACAGCTTCATTGTGTGTGTATTAATCATGCTTACACAAGTGTCTTAATTACTCACAGCGTATCTGCTCCCTCTAGAACCTAGGAGATGACCTTTTTTCCCCCTGTTCTTTTACACCATTAATCATCCATAATCAACACTGTCAGAGTCAAGGAGAGGGCCACTCAGAGCTGCCCAACACTGCCCACAACCTCCATCACATACACACTCAGATCTTTATTAATGGACCACACATGGAATAGACACAAGCATATTGACACACATAAACAGTAACTTTTACATTGTCATTTAAATGGGTGTGTCTGATTTGCCTGTGTGAAATGTGTCATGATGATATACTCGATGACATATTCTTCTACATGAAGGTCACTTTTCCATTACTATTAAGGATTCTGTCATTTTGATGTTCTCTCCTATTCTGCATGAAACTGGAGGAGCATGCCCACAGGCCTACCAAATGGTATTTCACCTATGAATGCTATACCCTGACATTCATGGCAGACATTGATTCATAGCCATCACATAGCTGATGTGTCTAAGTGCCCAGGACACACAAGGAAGTGAAAAACTATGGTGTGCAGGGCTTTTAACGTTTCAGATCTTGTTTAGCCCTGCCAATGGCAGATTGACAAGTGGAGTTTCTGCTGTAGCAGGTAACTGACATGCCTGGCTTCTCCCCCCTGCTGACTGAAAGCTTAATATATCATTTGTCAGTCAAGGATGGGCTTTCATTCAATCATGGCTTGGCATCCACTCTAATGCCAGCTGTGGCTCCGATTTCATGCAAAGGAGGTTGAATACACACTTAGCAGGCATGTACTGACTGTAGCGATTTCTAAAACTGTGGCATTTTAATAGAATTCACTCAAGTTTAATAACATTTTCTGTCAATTAACTTTCAAATTTTGTCTCTCTGACAGCATAACTGGCAATCTTGATCTAGTGGTGATCTTGCTCACATAAGAAAACTTGCGATATTTCTGTAACACTGGGTCATCTTGCATCACTTACATGCAAAAGGACAAAACACCACTTCAAAGTTCTATAATAGTTTTATGACTGCCCACAAATTGCTGTCATAAATTTTTCATTCTTTTTAATTTACTGCCATAAATCAAGGCTGCTGTGGGCTCTCTGCTGTAAATGGGATTGCTCCATAGTTTTGGCATGCGGCAATCTGGCTTTGAATCTCTGAAAAACAGACAGCACACGGAAGGTAGTGCATTAATTTAGGCCCATAAATTATGCACTTACTTTTATAATGTCAAACCATAAATAATGTTGATGCATTGGGAACTGCAACACATCACCCATAGAAATTATGCATTTGAGATGAATGGGGATGCTGTGATGGATAATGGATCTCAACCACTGTGATCTATTTAAGTTTGTTCCCAGAGGAAATGATGGTGCAGAATTAGGGATACAAGTTCTAAAAGAGCCGTTTGATATTCATAAGGAGCTTTTCCTAACATGTTACCACTGTGTACCTTTCACTTCCCTATTTCGCCTTCTTCAGTTTTATTGCCCTTTACATTAAAGGTTGTTTCATATGCAGAATGCATAATCAATCAAAACAAAACACTTGTACTCAATTTATAAGCTGCAACAAACTACAGCTGTGTTTCTGTCTTCTCTCATGCCTGTCTGATGAACATGTACAGTTCTACTGTAGCTTGGCTTCAGTGCCAACAGAAATGTTGCCTCTGGTTTTTCCAACCTACTCCCCAGAGTACAAAATGGATGATTAAGTAAGGGACTTTACCAAGGCTTGTGCAAATGCTTAGTACACTGAACTCCTGAATATTGTGTATTATCTGCCATTAGGTGGTGATAATACTAGCCACTCTCCCTGTAATGGCTCAGGAGAAGAATAATTGAATGTGCTTATGGGCTCTGGTTCAGTGGAGTCATGTGTGAATGGGAATGCGTCAACACTCATCTGGTGTTAATATTATACCTCTGTATTCCTCTTCAAACTGAGCTTCACAGGAGTGTTAACCATAGCACTGTGACCATACCCAATCCAGTTCTCTGCTTTTATGATCTTTGTGATGTATTAATTATCTGCAGAGAAGCTTGTTTGGACAGCTCATTCATTTTTTTCTTGACTATACTGACAAACCTTTCTTAAGCAGTCAAGGTAAATGGCATGATCAATACTGTGGTATTGGTTTGTATTATCACCATAATCCCTGTATGTGAAAATGACAAGAATGACTAAAGGGGAACAGGATCATAGAAACTATTGAGAAGAAAAAATAGATTTTATTGCTGTTTGAATGTTTAAATAAGATGGTGCGGTTTGGTAATTTATTTCTCCGCCAGATATTTTCATACTAAACTTTCCAGTCTTGAGCGATCAACACTTGTGATATGTGTATACACCAAAACAAGTAAAATAAGCTGCACTTGAGAACCTTACAGCTTGTGATCAATGGGTGAAACCAAGCAAGCATACATTTTTGTTTTAGTGGGTGCCTATTAAAATGTGATTCCTTGTTTTGTTATGTGACGAGCAGCAAGGCTGTATAATGCAGGCGAAATAGGGTTATGTCTGTGGTCAGATTAAAGCATTTCCACGAACTCAGTGCACTGCAATAAATGTTCTGTCACTGAATTTGATCCCACACAGTGACATGTGCATCAGACAAAGCCTCTGCTTTAGCCTGGTGAGTATAAATCATCTTGCTGTTCACATGGTGGTCTTGTGTACACTTTAAATAGAGGGAGATGCCACATCAGCTGTGCAGTAAAAGATATGGACCATTGCAAAGTAATTAAACAGTGCACCATGGGCAAAATGTTACAGTAAAATAAGAAGAACCTCAGAAGTTCACAGTGAATTGCTCATTTATTCTTGCCTTATTGACGTTTGATCCTTAAACAGTAACCTCATTGTTTGAGATCTTAGAACTCTGATGACACAGAGGCTGTTTTTCCTTTTCAGACAACACCCCTTTTTCAGCAAGTATTTCCAGTTGACCCCATTTTCCTCCCTGGGATAATAAGCTCTGACACTGACAGTAAATATCTCTCTGGGTTTCATTACCCTCTGTTTGCCATCATAAATCCTTCCAAAGTAGAAGAATTCCCCAACTAGCCATGCAGGTAGATTTGTGGATGTGTATATGTGACTGGGTGTGTTCCGGAAGCTGATTTTCCCTTGTTTATTGTTGTTCTTTTATTTCAAAGTTTATTTCACTTATGAAATAAAGGCACCTCGTATTGGGCAAACATGGAAATTCTCAGGACTTCTACGCTTTTCTGCATTACTAATTTAATTTAATAAAAAAACAGAGTATTTCCAGCATGGGGTTTAGGCTACAGGGTTGGAACACTATGACTTATCATGATGATATGTTGTGTAGACTTTGTTCAAAACATGCTCGCCTTGTCCATTTTTTTTTTTTTCTGTAATGGCACCACCGGTATTGAGCCACCGTTGAACTTCCTCCAGCACAGATGTAATTATTCCTGATCTCCACTTGTTTTGTTTTAGGCCCTGTCATCTGGACATTTTGTCTTTCTGTAATAAATGTATGCTAATGGTAAACTGCCACTCGCTTCACTGGTCCAGCTTTTACCTTTTAAGCCTGTCCTTAAAGGTTGCCACACTCATAAAGCGAGTGGCAGTCTTGCCATTAATTAACATTAGTTCTGAACTAACTGCGAATAGGTTGAAAGAAGTGCTCTCTGCATGGGGCTTTTGGTAGTCTGTAACATGTGGGAGTGATGTTCACTGGGTGTTATAGGAAGAACTGAAACCAAAATGTGTGTGTGTGTGTGCTTATCAAGGTAATGATGGTAGGCTATTGCAAAATCCATGTTGTGCCAGAATGCGATACCAATAATAAGTAACGATTTAGTAACAAGATCAAAATACCACCTGCCTCCCACATAAACACACACACATGCACACAAGTGAACACAGCTCAATAAACTTTCTGTCTTTGAATCAGGACAGAATTCTTTATGGTTGGACTGTGAATAGATTGCACCATTTTTAAGATACGAAGTGTTGGACAAGTGTCTTAGACTAGTATATCATGGAGACTTTATGGCTACTATGGAAGGCACTTTATTGTAGTGGGCTCTGTAAGAGTACAGTATATCCATGTCTCCAGCCCTTTGCTGCCCTTGCCACAAAGTCAACAGACTGCAGGGCTGTAGTCAGCGTCTCTGCCCCCTTGATTTAAGACTACACTTACCAGAACCCAGTGAGGCTGTTGGTCCTTTCTTTCTCTGAGAGCTGTCACTCTTGGGTGTAATTTGACCTGCTGAAGGAAAAAAAAGAGCCCAACTCAAACCGTGAATAATGAGTGGTTGTTAGCTTTTGAGACAGAACAAGCAAAGCGAAACACAAAACACTCCAGTGAAAGAACTGTAATTACCCACAAGCCTATGAGTGCACTCTTACAGGGATTGTTATTGTGTGTGAATGACCTTTCATGTCTTTGGCATGCTGCTCTGCAGCTCTGTGTTAGACTGTTGCCGTTCCATACAATCTGGTAGCATGTAGGAATAGGAAATATGTAATTTATGGATGGTTTCAAGAGATGGCTTTCAAAACAGCTTTAAAAATTATTTTTCTAACATTGCATATTCTTTAGTCTGAATGCTTGAAAATTGATCTAGTTTTTCAACCATTCTATCAAAAGCATACATTGAAATGCTATTGTATATATTTTTATATCATTTATCATTTCCACTCTCTGGGCCTACAGCTTAAATGAAGACTGTGGCATAATTTGGGTTTAAACACTTTAATTGCTGGTAAGAGTTTAACATTATCATTGTTTTTTGAAATGCACCCTTGGAGACCACCAATAGAAAGATGGATTACCAGGAGAGATATGTGTCACAAACACCCAACCTTTCCCTAGCCTGTGCACTTCTTCAAAAGTCCCGCTCAGGCAACAACAAATGGACAGATTATGCAGTGACTATGGGATGACAGATAACGCAGAGCAAGCAGAACTGCAGTGCGAGAACCTCCTGTTCCAGGACTCACAGACTGACTTTTTTAAGATTTATTCCATCAGTCAAGTAATTAACATGATTTATGGTGCTGGGGTGACTGTTAGTGAGACAACAAAGGGGTCGGGTGGTTCCTACCCCAAGGAGATGCTATCAGGTGTTTTCTGCTGTGCTTGCAATGCAGTCAGCATGCAGCTGTAAATTCAGCGGCTCTGCATTGAAGAGGGATCAGCCCCCCTTCTTTTCTTCTCTCTAGTTTTCTCCCCCTTACTACTCAGAGGAAGAGGTCACAAGTTCACAGCTCGGCCCTAACTGTTAAAACCTGGGGTCTGAACTTCTGACCTCACCTAGTGTAAAAGGGAGCACAGTGAATAGTGTTTATAAGGGCTGCAATTCTAAGAGGGCAAAGAGGTTTAGTAAAGGATAAAGGGTGATGCAGTGGCTGGGGCCAGACCTGCCCCTTAGCTTACTTGCCCCAGACACAGTGACCTTTTAAAAAAGTGCTCTAAGTAAAGATTGCCCCCAAAGGCTGGGGAAGGGTCTGGCACTGCTTGAATTCTGAGGTAGTTGAAAGCCACACTGACTTTTGAATAATGCCCATATTACTGTCTGCAAGATAGTCTACTCGTATTCACATAGTTCACCCACACAGAGATTTATTTTTTGGGACATTGAAATATCCTAGTGAGGGTTAAATACGAGGATGAATCTAACACTGCGTGACAAATTTCTAAGCCTAATTTTAAACATGAAGTATTCCAGTGAGATGTCTTGATGGCAGTATAGCTATTGCCTTGAAGCATTAGCATAGTAACTGTCTGAAAACAAACAATCATTTCAATCTTTTCTTATTCATCTGTCACATAAAATATGTACAACACTCATACCTGCTTTCACAAGAGTGGCAGTTCCCCACGTTGTTGTCGCTCGCAGGCAAAAACAAATGCACAAGAAGTGCTTGGCTTAGCTCTGTTTACACACACTCTGCTTTTCCTGTAACCTCTATAAAAACAAAACATGGTTTCTTTAGGCTGCCTGTTTCCCCTTTAAAACAAGAGGGGGGAAAATTAAATGCCTACAAGCAGATTTTATGATCTGATAAAAGATGGCATTTACTGTTGACTGATTTACTACCTGCCAAAGTTTGTGAGTGTCTTGTAATACAGCATGAGTTCTACAACAGCATAGAAGAGTTGTTGAAAGGGGTTTTCATCACTATGATTTTTTTTTCTCAACCTGCTGGATGTTCCATTAAAATGTAAAAACTCAATTTAAATGCTGCAGAATGCTGTAGAAGAGATCCAACAATTACAGGTGATTAAAAATCATGGATTTGAAAGTTACATACAAGTACAGCTCAGAGTGATTAGTTTTCCATTTATGCTCATTCTTCCTTACATTTAATGTGTCCTGGTGACTGTGTTCATTTTTCTTTGAATGTGGTGTTCTTTGTCAGAGAGACATTGAGTTTGTCAACGAGACCAGTTTAAGCGTGTTCTGTTACTTATGTGTAACTCATATGGTGGACAACAAAGCTTGAGCGATTTATTGTAACCATACAAATATTAGTTCAGCGAAGCCAGTATTTCTTCAGTTGTAAACAGAAGGGGCAATCCTCCCTATAAGTGACACCAAGTAGATCTCAAATAATGGTGTTTTTAAAGGTGTTCTTAACATATATTCATAGTAATAAAATAAGCTTGGATGGCTGGTCAGGATTTAAGACTAGCTTGAAAAATCAGTACTGTGTGAATAGATGAAGTTGGAGCTTTAAGTTCCATTGTAGTCGCGTGGCTTCTTTAAATAAAAAACGTAATAGTGATCTCTCAGTTGCATTAAAACACAACGATGATTAATCAAGTTGTTCTACCGCTACCATTTCAGGCTACAGATAGATACTGAGAAAAACAAAAGTAGTGCATAAAATTGCAAAGCAGATGCAAAGCTCATAGGGAACAAATCTAAATGCTGATGGTGTCATTGCATAGCAACTTCACTGTGCAGTCAACATTTACTCCATGTTATTAAGGTAAAGCTAAAAAACTTGCCTACTGCAGTTAAATTTTGCAACTGCAAAGCTGCTCTGTTTATATTTGTAATTCTGTCCCAGACAGGATTTAAAGACTGGGGTTACTTTGAGGTCATAATGCACCCTTGTTGTGAAAGACTGAGAGCCTCATCCCTTTAATTTTCTTCAGTGGTTTCCAACCTTTTTCCCAGTTGCTACTGACAGTGTTTCTATATATTTTTTGGTCACCATGTAGAAAAAAAATTGCCTGAGCTGATGTATACTTTTGGAAAAAGAAACTGTAAGAGTCATGCAGAAAGGGCCTCTATATTCTGCTGTGGTTCTCTTCCTCCTCAGGTGTGGTCATACATCTTAATCATGTTTTCTCAGAAAGCAGAATGTATTGTTTTTTTTGAAATAACATTGTGGGAATGTGTAATGCAGCCCTCTTAGGCTGTATTACATTCTTTGTATTCTCAATCACATTTTCTTCCAGCTATTTTTACTCAAAATCAGCTGTGTAATTTCTGACTTTGTATTAGAGGTTGCCTTTGGTCAGTTTTGTTTGACAAGTGTTGAAAGGCTGTTATAAATATATTGGATCTCTGGAGAAAACATGAAACTGTTTTACACTGCAGCAAAGCTGCCTTTACTTTGAGTTTGTTCTGTCCACATACAGTTACCAATGAACTGCATGGTCTCAGCAGCAGTATCTTCCTGTTTCTGCATATCAAATACCATGTCTGGCATGAGGGGGGCAACAGCTTCCGTTTAGTTTCTTTTAATCTTATCTTCCCCTCTTCCCATCCCGGCATCCCTGATTAGAGGAAAACTAAGGTGAAGGAAGCCCTCCATGTCTGTTTTTGCATTCTTTGGAATTTCTCCTTTGTGTTTCTTTTACTCCTCCCCTCTGTGACTCTAACCAGCCCAGTGAACTTTGTCCCATTCGTGACTGCTACTCATATATTTTGGCCTCGCTATTTTAAAGTGTCCACAAAATTTATTTTATTTGATCAAGGTTATGATATCCAAATAAAACACAGTGAAATAAAAATAAAACTAGGCTCTTAAATTAATGCTAACTAAAATGATATTGTATGCACATAAAACTAACCAAAGTCAAATAAAAATATATGGGAAATGTCTTTAGTTTTAGTCTTTATCAGTTTGGTCAAAGTCAACCTGTCTAATGAGGCTTGGGGCATCTGTTTTTTGAAGCTTAGGATGTCTTAGGATTTCTATTCTGAACATCTTAAATCTGCCTCTGACAAATATTCTCCATATTACAATAATTAAGCAAACTAAAATTACCACAGAAATGTATAAAAATAAAACTAAAATGAGCAAATCCAATCTGGAAACTACTTGAAACTGAACTGAATTGAAAAATTAAAAACTAAATAAAAATCAGAATTAAATAAAAAATACAAAACGATAATGACTTCGTCAGACAGTTTCATTGAGATTAAAATCTCTTTTTCAGAAAGACTTGAGGAAAAAAAACTTATCACAAGAACATAATAAGCAGAAAGAAACAACAGAACAACACAGTAAAAGAAAGAATTAATGAATATAGTTTAAGAATCATAAAGAAGATCCATACATAATACAGCTTTAAAATCTTAAAGGGTAATAAAGACTGCAGTTAGAATGAGTACAGTTTTGCGGCTCTTTACTGTTGAAAAGTGGATAATGCCTGAAACCATTAGTTAGAGTGTACATAGGGATTATCAAAGGTAAGTATTAACTGGATTGATGCTGTATTTCTTACACCTGAATTAGAGACAAGATATGAGGAAAAAGTCACAGACAACTCTAGTTTATCTATATTTATATATATATATATATATATATATATATATATATATATATATATATATAGATAGATAGATAGATACACACTACCAGTCAAAAGTTTGGACATACTTGGCCATAGTGGAGTATGGCCAAGCATGTCCAGACTCTTGACTGGTAGTGTATATTTGAGGATGACACAGCAAACTGTGTTCACAGACCCCTGAAAGGTTTCTGAAAGGTTTCCTGAGCCCATGCAGTGATTTCCATGACAGAATTATGCCTGCTTGCAATGCAGTACTGCCTGAAGGCTCAAAGATCACAAGCATCCAGTACTGGTTTTTGGCTGTGTCCCTTGCACACAAAGATATCTCCAAATCCTCTGGTTCTTTTTATGATATCATGTACTGGAGATGATGGAAAATTCAATGTCTTTACATTTTTACATTGAATAACATATTTCTAAAATTGCCTCACAATTTGTAAGCACAGTATCTGGCAGATTGCTGAACCTCTGCCC